>JAVQKI010383170.1:0-11343 GCA_036025975.1 Nematalosa erebi
GATGTTGCGTTTTGGAACCAAACTCTTCAAGTGTAGTCATTTGGCATTACTTGTGCAGTAGTATTGATAATAAATAGATAGTACAAATATAAAAATAAAAATATAACATTTTAGCAGCAGGTGTGTGCAATTTGTATATTTAGAGTCTCAGTGTGGGGGGCCTCCAATGTCTTCCTGGGTCTGAGGGGGTGAGAGTCCAGTGTGTTCCTAGACTCCTCCTGCCAGCCTGGTGTTCCTTCTGGCTGGGGCTGTGAGTGGGGAGGGGAGAGAGTTCAGCAGTCTCACAGCCTGGTGGATGAAGCTGTTGGCGAGTCTGGTGGTGCGGGAGTGGAGACTCCTGTACCTCTTCCTAGAGGGCAGGAGGTTGAACAGACTGTGTGCAGGGTGACTTGCATCATTGACGATTGTGATAGGTTTGCGGCTGAGGCAGGTGGTGTATAGGTCTTGCAGGGAGGGGAGTGGTACGCCAATTATCCTATCAGCTGTTCTCACGATGCGTTGTAGAGCCTTTCTGATGAAATTTCCATGTTTATGTTAAAAATGATTAAAAGGTTATTGAATCATCCAAAGACAGTGCGTGCCAGACTACTTGCAAATGCTTGCAATGATGCAACGATAACTTTTATTGATACTGAATATGTGAAGATGTGAATGAACAACAGTGAATGTTCAGTGTTTTAGAAGCCAGAAATTCAGAATAGGCAATGTCAATCGGAATGAGGAGTGTAGGATATACTGTCAATATTCTGGCCAAGAATAATCAGAGTCGCCTAGGCTGAGCTGTGCGTGTAGACCTAAGCAACTGATGGAATGAGGCAAAGAATCCTTAGCCTGTCAAGCCATCCTATAACATAAATGTATAGTCTCCGCATGACTGATAGACCGGGCTCAATGCTAGGGACGGAATCAGCAGTTGTCTTTGCTCAGCTTTCAAAGAACTGCCCAAGTGTAACTACTCCAAGTCTAAGTCCATGCTAAAGCCTATTCAAACAACCACTATTCCTTGGCCACTGCTGACAGCCCTGTCGTTATCTTGCTAAGCCCGCCCAGTGACTCTCCACAAGGATAAAGTGTTGTGAATGGTCTTACCAAGGCTTTGTAAAAACCTTATGGTGCGTTGTTATGGAGACGTACTCACTGAGCAAAATGATTTGCTACCGCTAGGGTGTGTCTAGACTTCTAGGCTGAAGTAGCCTACCATTGTCATGGAACAATGGATTCTCAAGCCACGATAGCTCAAGGATATGAAGCAGAGATGGTCCAAAATGGAGATTGCCTGCTGAGGTTTTGCTTTGACTGACTAGGTGGCTCACATTAGAGGGCTAACTAATAGCCAATTAACTAATTTTGATGGAATGCTAGCCTGAACGTTTAAAATAACCTACTGCAGGCATGCTTTGGCCTTTGGTAGCTGGTGTGAGTAGCGATGACAGTTACAAACGTTAGTCATCACTGTATTACTAAAAGCTGACATGACCAAATAATTTGATGGAGTTTAGTAGCCTATGGTTCTTAACATGCCAACCTGAGAGAAGCCTGAGAGAGGCTCATTTTGACTGAAGCTGCAATGCCAGTGCGAAACTCTAGAGGGAGTGATCTTGCAAAATTTTATAAGGCCTAGCCTATAGAGTTGGCAAGTCAGCAATGTCATTTTGTATGCCGCGAATTAGCATTTCGAACGCTTCCGGTTCCCAAGGCAAAGCGTCCTATGGGTAAAATGAATGTATCAATAAACTAACACAGCTGATGGTTAATTAACAGTCTGAGAGACCTCCGCATTCGTTCACCGTCAATAAAAACGACATGTTGACGGTGTCTGTGTAGTCTAAATATTTAAAAGTTGCTAACCTTTTGCTATCAGGAAACCGGATTGGACTACACAAACCCCTCATCCCAGGTCTCTTTACCAGTGCGTCACCAAAGCAGGAGGTGCTATCTGCAGTTACCTTTACGACTGATAATTGTATGTTTTATCATAACAGTCAAGAAGTTGACAATTGTTAACATACCAATTATAGAAGTGTTTGACCACTATAATTAGATTGGTGTGAACTGGCTGTTTAATGAACTATGACTGTAGCGAGAGATTACAAAAAACCTGTAAGCGCCTAAGAAGTTACCCAGTTACCATGGATACCTCTATCTAGTCGTTCTTGCTTCTGGCGCCAACTGACACCCTGTAGTTCGCTAGTTTCCTGGTTTAGCATTTTGGTAGCAACATTGTGATTTTGTCTTCACAAACATCATATTTTCTTCAAAAAATCGAGTGACATACCTGTTTTAACTCAGCCGACCGAGTGCCGAGGTCGTCTACTCTCGTCCGGCTGCTCACACCTTATTTGCGTCAAGCATTGGTTTTCCCATAGGGAGGTTTTCTTACGAACCAGGGGGGGCTTAAATGCTAACACGAAAAACTACAAGCTTCCGTGTTACCTGCCAACTCTATACAAAGTTAAATTTAAAGCACAGATTATAACTGTGTGAAGGCCCAGCTGTTAGACTATAATGTACAAAAAATATCATCGCTGGTTGCTATTCTTTGGTTAGCAATTAAATTTGAATGGATTGGTGAGAATGTACAATGTTGCTGCTAGTTTTTCCAAAAAACTGCGACTATGGGGGGAGCTCCAGAGATTAAAAAAATTTAGTCTTGCCTGATATGCCTTTAAATCCTAAGCAATGCGTGATCTGCATGCCCGCAGCTCCGGCCCTGACAAAATGCTAAAAGCTCTCTGTTTCGCCATCCACAGGCCTAAATCAAGAGTAGGTATGTCGCAGTTAAAGCATCTTTTCTTTTCCATGTCCACACACTAGCCATAGCTGCCTGACCTGAATGGACAGTGCACTTTCAGATTTGAGATTCCTCACAATTTGAGGAGACGTTTGACCAGCTTGATTGATGTACGACTCATCCTGTTGGCTATCGCTTTTATTGCTGTCTGGAGTCAAGAAGACTAAGCCTATCCATGACATAACCATGGTTTTTATGTTCAATTAAGTTGAATTAAACTTTAAGAAGTGGGTCAAAATGTTCAGTTTACATGACACAGGACCAAGGGTAAAATTGCTGTACAGTACAACATAAGGTGGGACAGGGTCATCCTACCTTGTCAAATGTTTATCCTGTATATTTCATGGATTCATCATATGTAACACAGATTTGATTGATGTTTGATTGATTGAGTTCATGATTTTTTTAGAAAGCAATGTATGTCTACTTACACAGCTTATCATCACTGGAAAAAAAGTGATTGCAACGAGTCACCCAGGAAAGACACTACACAGTTCTGTGTTCCTGAACAAACCTCAGAGAAAATCTTTCAGAGCAAGCCATTTCTTTTTATAAACAATTATTTTTATTTTTAAAAAGAGCAAAGAAGAAATCAAATACAGAGGTACAAAAACTGTCTCCCAAACATGCTGTTACTTGCCCAGAAAAAGTGTCTTGGACATGAAATTCTAAGTCTTTTGACCAAAAAGCAACTATTTCTTAAGATCTGTATGAAGATCTGAGGAGAAAATAATATGTAGATGAGGCCGAGTTAGAAAAAGAGTTGGTGAGAATCCTTAAACTATGGAGAGGATGCATAGGAAGATTGTGCTGATCTTAAAGAATAAAGAATAGACATAAGTCTATATGTATAGACATAAAGAATATAGAGGCTGGAATGTTACATTGATCCTTAATATCCTGAAATGACCTCAGACCTTTGTCACTGAACTGGCCCCCAGGAACCTAATGCGGGAGAGCTTCCCATTTCAGTACTTGATGGAATCAAGTTGGTAGAGCATGTCATTTCAGATTAAAGGTGAAATCCAATGTGCATCAATAAATACATAGCCCTGTTGTTTGAGGTCACTGATGCTGTTGATAGGAAAAAGAACAACAACCAAAAAGTAAATCGGCAGCTAACACTAACTGAATGGGGCACAGAAACTCACTTTTTAGTTTCAGAACCTAGACTTAGATGAACCACTAGCAGAGTCTGCTAGAAAAAAGTGTCTGCATTTCTATACCAAAACTTAGCAGTGCTGTTTTAAAGCACCAATTAAATGGATTCTTGTGAACTGCAGTGCCATGTTACCATCCAATTTGAATGTGAATCCATGACTCGCATAGTACAGTATGTGAGGTAAAAACGTAAGGTGTATGAGGCCTATTTAGAGGTTGAGTTTTTTCAAGTCCCGGCCAATCCATGCTTTTTGCAGTCATGATGTTGCCCATGTTATATAAGTACACATTTTAATGCTGTAAGGGGTGATAGACAGCAGAGGAGAGAAAAGTAATTACAGGGGTGTACAGGGATGACCATGAACAAAATACTGTTGTTAGGTCAAAGGCCATACACTGTATCTACTAGCAATATCTGCAAGCACATGTACTGATGTGCATGTACAATGTGAGTGGTGATGAACTTATTTTTTTTCAGGTCAAATGTTAACCCACTGTATATTGTTCACATTATGTAGATTGTACTCCACCCTCCACCCCCCCGCCTCTTCGAAGGACAACGCTAATGGTATGCAGAGCCGTATACGATGCATTACTGAACGTAGGCCTATACGTAATGTGCAATTAGTTATGAAAGTGGGGAAGAAAGATAAAATGGAGAATGGATTATTCATGTCTTGCTGTGTGCTTTAATTAGGCCTACTACTGTAGTTTATCAACATAGTTCAGAAATCTTGCAGGATGCGTGAGGAAGAAGACTCATAATGCGAAGCCTACAAAGTGACGCGGACCCAGCTTTGCTGTGATTGTAAGTAGGTCAGCCTACAGTACATTGTGCCTTTTTTGGCAGAAAAATGTGTAGCCCTGTTTATGCCCAAAGAGTAACAAATATAGTAGCCTAGGCTAACCGATGCAAGGAAGCTAACGTCGTGTGGGCAGCATTGTGGAAGGCTCTTGTGTGTGTGTGTGTGTGTGTGTAGGTACAGCAATGGAAAGGAGAGGGGAGGGGGGTTTACAAAAGTATTGGAATCTTGTCGTGTTCTCTCCATGGAGCTCCCCTGACAGCAATTTGTATGTGAGATCTGTCTTTTTGTATTGTGTTGTTTTCCTCTTGTAAATTTTGAAGGACCCCCTTCAAAACGAGACATCTTAGCTCAAGGGACTTATCCTAATAAATAGAGAAACTGAAGTAATAGTTATAAGTATATTATGTAGGCCTATTCATTCTGACCTTATGGTGTAAAGGGATGGGGGAGAGAAAAAAATGAGAGAATGTGAGAAGAACCAAGAAGAAGCAAATAAAGGTGTGAAAAAAAGGTGTCAAAATAGGTGAATAGGAAAACATGTGATGGAATAAAAGTGGCCAACAGCGCCTTGACGAACATATCACAATTAAACCACAACTGTATGAGGAGGGGAAATTAGACAGGAAGGGCGAAAATAGCACTCAAAATCCTCTTGATCGCTTATGACCCATGTCTTTGGGTGACACACCACACTCCTGCCAGCGTCTAGCTTCTGATGATTTCCAAAATATGCCAATGTGCATGAGATGCAGTTATTACATGAGGCCATGGGCAGGCATGTCTATTACCCAGACACTGGCATGTCTTACTTGCTTTAATATATCAAGTTTTTAAGGGTAACAGACCGAGAGGTTGCACAGATTCATCAAAAACCTTCCCCACATATCCCCAAGTAAGTTCATCAATTAGCAAACCACCTACTGCAATAATTCGTTTTTTTTTAAAAACTGTGATGCATCAAAAAAGACTGATGATGTCTAACTGGTTAAAAAAAAAATCCCCTTGTATGGAATTGCCGTACCTTTTCTAGACCTCTCCTTTCCTTGACCTTGAAGAGTGAAACTGAAAATCTCAGAGGCTAGGGAGTGCCCCTTTAAAAGTGACAGTCTGTTCTAAGGATGTTACTTCTGAGCAAGCAGTGCAGTGAAAACGCAGGTAAGGCATTTTGTACATCTACAAGAGCTCTGTACTCTGACAGTGTGCAATGTTTTTCAAACACAGCTTTATGATCTAACATTAGTTTTCTATGCTCTGAAGTACACCCTAGTTACTGGTGGCTTCGACTTATTTTCATTTGTCACAGATATGAAGCATCTCTATGAAGTGGACACAGACTGGATGCTGGTAAGTGCAAAATCTCACAGATGGTCACTTTCACACTTCACAGTAGACTATGGACCAAGTAACCTCACTGCAGGTTATGTTTAACACAACAACTAGCGCAGTCAGAGCTGGCCCAAGGCATACGCGAAATACGCGGTCGCTTAGGGCCCCAATGCCATCAGGGGGCTCCCAAGAGCACTAAAAGTACATCATTAAATACAGTATATATTTTATATTTTAAAAAATAACATTGAATAATACAAACAAGATGGTATTACACATTGAATTGCGAATTTCATTCTATTTTGATAATTCATGAAATATCCTCAAATTCCTGCAGTTTGCTGCTGCTACAGTTGGGCATGCAGATGTCATGCACTAGCCTACTGGCGTGCACGGTTCTCATGTGAGACAGACATGAAGAGAGTTGGCAAACTTAGCCACGTTTCAAAAAAGAAACTATCCCTCTAGATCAGGGGTTCTCAAAGTGGGTGCCACGGCGCCCCGGGGTGCAGGGGTGCCGCAGAATTCTAGATTTTTAACTTGTTTTGGCAGTATGGTTTGTAATAATAGGAAAAAACATACAGTATTTGCATTTTTTTTGTATTCGTTTCAAAGTTATTTAATAATGCATGACAACAAAATGATAATCATAATAATATGGTTGCCAACAGTGTTGTGCCTGAAGTTCATAAACTCGTTCATAATTTTGGTGAACGTGAACTGAACGTATTGTATTACTACCTGATGAACGATACTGTGAACGCATTCATTCTGGTGTCTATGAACGGCACGTTCACTCTTTTTAATTCCGTTTAAGGTGCCAGATTACTATAGAGCCTTCCAAGCGAAAAACACACCGTACGGTCCTGTAGTAGTCAATTGTGTGTGCGGCGAAGTTGCGTGGACGCCGAGAGCGGTACTGCAGATAGAGGGGTTGTAGTGCAAAGGCTGTCAGGCACATGCTTAGGCTGTCTTTAGCTGTTCATCAGTCTTATTGCCTGGTGGAAAAAGCTGTTCTGGAGTCTGGTGGTTTGAGCCTTCAGGCTTCGATATCGCCTGCCTGATGGCAGTAGCTGAAACAGACTATGACTAGGATGGCTGGGATCTGAGCAGATTCTTTTTGCCGTCCTGATACATCGCCTCTTGTATACTGTAGGTCCTGGATGGAGGGCAGATCACATCCACAGATGCTTTGCGCTGTATGCACCACTCTTTGTAGTGCTTTCCGTTTGTTAGCAGAGCAGCTTCCAAACCACGCACTAATGCCTCCAGTCAGGATGCTCTCTGTAGTGCCTCTGTAAAAGGACGTCAGGCTCTTGGTTCACATTCCAAACTTTCTCAGGCGTCTGAGGTGGAACAGACGCTGTTGGGCTTTCTTTACAATTTGGTCTGTGTGCTTGTAACAGGTGAGGTCTTCAGTGATGTTTACTGAGAAGAAGTTTAAGAAACTTGAAGTCTTTCACCCTTTCCACAGACTCTCCATTGATTGTAATGGCATTAAGCGGTTCTTTCTGCCTGAAGTTGACAATCATCTGTTTGGTCTTTGCCACATTAAGTGACAGGTTGTTCTCCTGACACCACTGCATTAGGTTGTTGATCTCACCTCTGTAAGCTGTTTCATCGTTGTTTGTAATCAGACCAATGACAGTGGTGTCATCAGCAAACTTAATGACCATGAGCTGTGCATAGCCACACAGTCATGGGTGTAGAGAGAATAAAGGAGAGGGCTCAAGACACAACCCTGGGGGGCTCCTGTGCTGATGGTCAAAGAGGATGAAATGATGGGACCCATTCTCACCACCTGGCGTCTCTCTGACTGGAAGTCCAGGATCCAGTTACATAAACAGGTGTGAACACCAAGACTCCTGAGCTTGCTGTCAAGTCTACTGGGCACAATGGTGTTGAATGCAGAGCTAATCTACAAACAGCATCCTTACATGGTGTCCTTCTTCTCTAGATATGTCAGGGAGGAATGCAGTGCAGTGATGATGGCATCATCACTTGATCTATTCTGTCTGTAGGCAAACTGATGAGGGTCCAAATTAGGTGGAATCATACTGCAGATGATGTTCTTCACAAGCCTTTCAAAACATTTACTCACAATGGGGGTGAGAGCCACAGGACGCCAGTCATTCAAGGCTTGGCACAACGCCCATGGACAGAGAGAGGTTGAATATGTCCGTAAACACACCAGCCAACTGCTCTGAACACACTCTGATTACACGGCCTGGTATCCCATCAGGCCCTGCTGCTGTACGGATGTTGACTTGCTTGAAAGATTTCTGCACGTTAGCCTCCATGAGCATGAGGCCTGAATCAGTGGAGAGGTCAGAAATGGAGAAGGATCTTTCTGCAGGTTCAACCTCAAAGCGGGTGTAGAACTTGTTTAACTCATCAGGTAGTGAGGGATGAGAGACCTGGATGTTACATCTCTTTTATTTGAGATCCGAGATCATGTGTAGTCCATGCCACATGCCTCTTGAATCATGTCCCTCCAGCTGTTCCTCAGTTTTATGCCTGTAATCCCATTTAGCTGCTTTGATGGTTTTCCGCAGGTCATATTTGGTTATTTTCTCCAGCTCTTTGTTTCCAGATGCAAAAGCAGCATTCCGGGCACTGAGAGCAGCTTTTACAGTGCTGTTTATCCATGGTATTTGATTAGGATATACTTTTACTGATCCTCCACACATTTTTGTATAAATCCAGTGACTGCCTCTGTATATTCGTCTCTGTCACCATTGGATTCATCACGAAACATGGCCCAATCAGCACATTCAAAACAGTCTTGTAGTGTGTTGTCTGATTCCTCAGACCAGCACCGAACCTTTTTGACAGTTGGCGCGTTCTTCTTCAATTTCTGCTTATAGGCTGGCAGGAGCAGGATGGATCCGATTTGCCAAACGGTGGGCGGAGGAGGGGCTTGTTGGAAGGGAGGGAGAGTAGCAGTGGTCTAGTATGCGATCTCCACGCGTGTTTACATCAATGTGCTGGAAGTATTTTGGTAGTACCTTTCTCAACGATGCCTGGTCGAAGTCGCCAGCGATGCTGAACGAGCTTCCGGATGTAAGTTCTCCGCTTTGCTGACAGTCGCGTATAGTTCTTTGAGTGTGAGCTCTTTATCAGCTTGCGGTTGGATAAAGGCAACTGTTGCCACAACAGCCGAAAATTCTCTGTGGCAGTTTTATCCATTTATAATAGCTTATTCTTTGTACATATCAGTACTCATATTTAATTTGATATTTTACCCCAGTTTTGTAGTTACTGTATTCTTGCTTTGTATTACTTACCAAAATCACCATATAAAAGGACAAGCCAGGCTAAAACATCAAAATGTGTAGTTTGACCACTGTTCAGCACCGTCACAGCCCTGTCGTCACCGCGCTAAGCCCACCTAACAACTCTCGACAAAGATAGAGCATTGTGATTGGTCCTACCAAGCCTTGGTAAAATATCTACTTAGGCCCTATGGTGCGTGGCTAGACACATTGGCTCAGAAAGACTACCAGTAAGGTACGTCTTGATTTCTAGGCTAAATAACATTTTTTAACAATGTCAAGTTTTGCAGTGCAGGTGTAACTGAGGTAATCAGTGCTAGTCCAGCCCTGCACACGCCCGGGCTCGAACCTACAACCTCACACCAACACAGCAATCGTGGATGAGGGGGCAAACGGCCTAGCCAGTCAGCTGAAAAGCCCAGGCTCCCAGGGCATTCTTAAAGATTCAGGAGGAAAGCTTTACTAACGTTCTACACGCGCAGCTAGGCTAGCAGACATCCGTTACACTGGCATCAAGGAATGCTCAGCAAAATATAGTATGATGGAGAAGAAAATAGGTCACAGCTTTTCATGTTTCTAAAAAATGAAAAGGTGCAGATATTACACATACTTAAGTCATTGTTCTAATGGGGTTCTGCCTTCTGTTGTATGTAACCAACTCAAATGTACTAATTTTGTAGTCTTTGTAGTTCATTGCTTCAATGTAGAGTGATGATTCAGTCTTGAAATGGTGTACATATCTGTAGCTTTTTAACATAAAATTTCCTTTTCCAAAATTGTTTATGCCATTATTATGTTGTTTGCCCCTGTTACCCACTGTAGTAACTTCACTGTAAAGAAGACAGTCTGCTGTTGTGCATGAGGATCTGACATTTTTTCTATTAACAGGGTGAATATGTGTCTTGCCTCCTATCACTGCTCCAACAAATGTCAAGTGTCCACTTCAAGCATCTACTGGAGAACTTTCAGAGCAAGGAGGATTTGAAGGTGAGCTGGCACTGGCTGAGGTATTTAGCAGACGCCATAAAATGTCACGTCAAATGTGATCTCATCCTTCATGTTGTTGTCCCATAACCTCAACAGAGTTTGACACTGGGTGCACAAAAGTCTTTGTCCACACCATTCACCTTTACATCATCCACTACCCATCTTAATGCAGCCCTCCCTGCCCCACACACATATGCACTCTATGCTGCTCTGTGCTTTAACCACTCTGTACTTCATCTAACTAAAAACTCTAAATACTAGAGTGAGATATGTTGGGAAAGACCTATTGTTAAAATGTGAAATAAACTGCAATCGCAGCGACATGCCTGATAAATAACATTTAGCCCTCCACAAGACTGTTCTCCACAAGACTGTTCTCCTACTCAGCGGCACGTAGCCATCCACATGAGCTGAGACAGCCAGTCCTCCTGCTCCTCCACAACTGACTCCTTACGTCATTATAATGAAGACATAAGTAGGCCTAGATTTAAGTTAAGAAACTTTGTCAGAAGCAAAATATTTGTCACAAAATATTTCACTTCGACATTACATCTGTGACTCGGCTTGTAGTGACGAAGTTACAGGCAGGCAGCTTCAGGTTTCCGCCCGTCATTTTTTCTCCTACAAGAGTGAGAAAAAGCATGTATATTTCAATACTAAACCAATTCACCATTGTTAGTTACTAATATAAATGTAATTCTTTAATTTTGTAATGAATACTGATCTTTATGTTTCTATCTTCATCAAAGCAAACTGTACTAGATATGATTAGGGTTCTAAATCACCAAGCATGTTAAATGAACAAATTAACAGCTGTTGGCACAGTACTGGATCAAATGGCTGCTCACTGCTCCATGTGCATGGGTATGAACACCTCAAGAGTAGAGTAGAGTAGAGTAGAGTATACTTTATTGATCCCGAGGGAAATTAAAGGTGTCCAGCAGATACACGTTCACATTGCACAAACAACAGATACACGTATCAAGCTACTTAGACG
>JAVQKI010383327.1:0-22254 GCA_036025975.1 Nematalosa erebi
CCCCCCCCCCCCCCCAAACACACACACACACACACACACACACACACACACACACACACACCCCACACACACACATGTAACTATTCTAACTATTATGCGCCATCCAAGGCCGACTCAGAGGGTAGATATGAAGACGCACCTATATCCACACATAATGTGCTTGTGAGCAGTGGTCATTTGCTGTGTATTTGTGTGTGTTCCACAGGCAGATCAGAGGTTTGTGTGGAATGGCAACTTGCTCAGGGACATCATCGGCCAGCCCGAGGTGAGCATGTGTGACTGGAGTTCCGCTGAACTGTCCAGTCAAAGTGCAATCTAATTTTATTTGTAATCACACACCCACCCACACATTGACACACGATTCACACTCATACACACTTATCTCACTCTTGCCATTATTGCTGTGGGTCAGCTCTTCTGCTAATGCTCTGCTTCTGTCTCCCAGCTCCACAAGTTTGCCTTCCCCGTCATCCATGGCTGTATCCTTCCTGTGTGTGTGTACGTGTGTGCGTGTGTGTGTGTGTGCGTGCGTGTGTGTGTGTGTGTGTTGATAGCCATTCTTAGAGTGGGTGGTGGTGTGAGTGCAGTGGTGCCAGCTGTGTGAGTGTCCTTAACTTGTGTTAGTTGTGGTGATGAAGCCCTGTAACATCAATGGGAAGATCTTTGAGTGGATTCTCATCTCCAGACGCAGCTGCTTCAGAGCCGGCGTCCGCTACTATGTCAGAGGTACACACACACACACACACACACACACACACACTATGAGCAAGTTTAATAAAATACATATAATTAGCAGTGTTGTCAGTCGCTAAGAAACAAATTCAGAATTCTCCTTTATTATTGGTGATGAAAGGATGTCACACATGGCCCTGGTTATCACAGGCTTCAGCAAAGTGATGCTCCTCAGTTTCCTTCTCACCCAACGAGAGTGCAGTTTCCACAGGTTGTCTATGACAGAATTGCCCACCTTTTTTTCAGCTTACGAACTACTTTTGAAATGATGGGGTTGGAAAGATCAAACGCATGATCTCGTAATCATCCCCCGCCGATCATTTCCACGCAAATTTTGAACACTCCCCCTTGCTTCAGATCTGTCGCAGTTTGGCCTTTTCCTTGTAGGCTCTACTCTCATTCAACGTGTCTGTCAGCTCTTTTAAAATGCCATAATATGACGCATCTACATTATGCTGCTTGTGTATGCCAATAATGTCAAAGAGAAACTCTTTCATCCCCAGACGAAGCTGTCGAAATCTTAACAAGAACTTCAAGACTAGGCTCCTGTGGGCAGCTTTGCCATGTTACGTTAGTCCGCGGCAATGTTGCAATCAACCTTCAGATAAACACGTACAGCTGTCAGCACTGACCTTGTGCAGCGGCCTTGTACGTATTGAACTTCTACGTAGTGAATTGTATACTTTACGTTACCTTAGAAGAGAAGACACCAAAGACTCCATTTACCGCAAAAAAGGGAGTAGCCTAGTTTGCAGCGGCCACGTTTATGTCAATTGTGTGTCAAAGCCAAAGTGAGAAGGGCGCTGGCGGAAAGTGTGACAAATGCATCTGTATTAATTTGCATTCCAAAAAAATAACATTTGAAATTAGATTTTCTACATTAATCACATGCGTTAACTCATTAACATTGACAGCGCTAATAATTAGTCCCATATACTATACATGCTGCTTTTGTAAAACTGTCTTTGTCACTCGAACACTGTTGTCACTGTATCTAAATATGTTATACTCCAAATATGCTCTTTTTACTCATAAACACTGTCCTCTTTATACAAGGATACAGGGAAGTTTATTGTCACATGCATATGGTTACTGAGTGTAAAAAATGCAGTGAAATTGTGTTGGTTTCTCAGCTTATTTGTGCATGAGGGAGTCAGGAAGGGGCAAGATAAAGTGCTTAAAGTGATTATTTATTATTTAGCTGTGTATTCTGTTACCCGTGTGTGTGTGTGTGTGTCCAGGCATTGACTCCGAGGGGCATGCTGCTAACTTTGTGGAGACGGAGCAGATAGTGCAGTACCAAGGGGCGCGCTCCTCCTTCATCCAGGTGAGTGTGTGTGCGCGTGGGTGAACAATATAGGATGGTCAGTTTGGCCTACAATGCCAAACAGTAGTGGTGAACTAGAACAAAGCGAATTAGAACGAGTTCGTGTAAACGTTCATTTTCCGCAGTCATTTTTTTGTCTTCTTCTTCACATACTGTATGTTAAAGGAAAACTTCCTCCCCAAAATGTATTTGAGTGTTCAGCAACTGGTCGTGATGAGCTCAAGGCGAACAGAAGTGTTTGCAAACACTCCTGTGCAAACATTGTGGTATTCTGTTGGAAGAGTTGCAAATCATGATGATGCATGCATACTCTGCTTGCTAGGGAAGTTTCAGACAGGATGTTGGACCTCTTTTTATACTGTAGAGTCATGAAGGAGCTCTTAAGAGAAACATGCTGTACAGGTGTGAGATTTCCTTTGTTGTCCATAGTTCCGAGATCCCTTGAGTGTGTGTGTGTGTGTGTCTGTGTCATTGTCTGTGAATTCCCTGCTATCAGTCAAAATGACAAGACTGTGTGCATGCGTGTGTGTGTGTTTGTGTGTGTGAAATCTGTGCCCTCACTGACAGACGCGAGGCTCAATGCCGTTCTTCTGGTCCCAGCGGCCCAACCTGAAGTACAAGCCCAAACCCCTGATCAGCAACGAAACCAATCACGTAAGACCTGTCTGGCCCATCCCGACCAATCAGATTTGGCATTGTACAGATATGAATTTCAGCAAAGTTTGCTTTTATCACCTGTGTGGCATCAATAACCCACTTCCTGTACTCCTTGTGTGTCCTCAGATGGATGGCTTCAAGAGGCATTTCGAGTCTCAGGTGCTCATCTATGGGAAGCAGGTCATACTTAATCTGGTAAATGCACACCTTGAGATGCTTGTTTGTAGCAATCCACACACACGTTGCCATCACTAGCAAATATCTACAAGAACACTCCAAATGTCTATAATGTGAGAAGGGACTTCAAGAATACTTGAAGACAGAAGTAAACATCTTCATTCTTAAGGGGAATACACACACACACCTACAGCCAAGCTTTCCCCGTACGTGTCTGAAGATGTAGATAAAGGATTCCTAAGGTTAAGTTATTTTTGGTATTCGTAGTGGCTTGACCTAACCTTCAGGATTTGTCTGGGGGGAAATACAAAGGTTCCCAGTCACCACGACGTTTGCGTGTGGCTTTTTTAAGTGAATGTTAAGTGAATCGGCCTGAGCCGCACAGAGTGCTTTGTGTGAGCCGTACGTGCTCTGCGTCGTCTCGTTTCTTTGATGTCAGCTGGCAAACCAGCGCTCCAGCGCTCTACCGCCTTATCATCAACCACAAACCACCTCTCCTTTCGCAATGACTGCGTGCATTGTCTGGAAAGGCTTTGCAGAGCTGCGCTTCGGCTGCTACCGTGCGCTTCAAAGTTTTCTGACATTTGGCATCTGCGCTTGGGTTTGTAGCGCAGTGCATGACTCAGGTTTCATCACCCTTAAGTGATACAGTGGCGTGTGGTTAGGCTGTTATTTTCATCAAATAGCTACAATCAGATAAGGACAACTGCAAGAAATTGGTTGAGATATTAATCAACTGATACTTTCCCTTTTTCACTCGAATTCTTTGAACTCGCCAGCTTCCCCTCGCTCTCAGTGTTTTGAGACGTTAAGGGATTGTTGGGATGGCTTCAACTCTCAACATCTCTCTGGCCCCATAATGTACCCTAATACCACAGGACTTTTCCGTTGCCGCTAGAGACGTTAGGCTACACTTTACCCAGGCAAACTGCTCACTTAAGATGTGTTTGTTTGTGGTCTTTTCTGTGTGTGTGTGTGTGTGTATGTGTGTGAATGTGTGAATATGTTTGTGTGAATTCTAGGTAAACCAAAAGGGCTCAGAAAAGCCCCTGGAGGAGGCCTTTGCTAAGATGGTAGACGGAATGGACAACGGCCTGATTAAGTAAGTCTGTCATGACTGACTGATATCCTATGTGGATGTGTTCAGTGGGCTAAGTGCAGTACTGTGGTTAGCTCTAGTTTGCCCTAGTGGGCATACTGTCAGTGTTGTCAGTATTGCAGCCTTTGTTTTAATAATAATAATTAATGATAATAATTTATCCTCTTTTGATCCCGTGAGGAAAATTCGGTCTCCGCTTTTAACCCAATTAGAATTAGTGAAACATACACAGCACACAGTGAGGTGAGAACACACTAACCCGGCGCAGTGGGTTTTACAGGACATGCAAACCCAAGAACGTTTTTAGTAATATACGTGGCGTATACCTGCGGATCACGTAGACTACAGTCCTGGCTCAGTGTGAACTGTGGACATAACTAGGCCCTGTCTTCTCTATGCAGTTGCCCTTCCGGAATGTGATGAGAAGGCAGCTGCATGGCTCCACTCCTCCTCCATATGCATGTTTTTGGTAGATATCTGACACTTGACACGTGTGTGTGTGTGTGTGTGTTTGTGTGTGTTTGTGTGTGTTTGTGTGCGCGTGCTGTAGGTATGTTGCCTTTGACTTCCATAAGGAGTGCAGTAAGATGCGCTGGCATCGGCTGCAGATTCTGGTGGATGCCGTGGCTGAGAATCAGGACGAGTATGGGTAAGTCTAACACACACACACACACACATCACACACACACACACACACATTGTTAACTGAGACACAGTGATGGCATCTGCGTGTTTCTGTGGCTCTTCCTCCCTCAGGTATTTCTGGGTGGACTCCGATGGTAAGGTGGTGTCCCAGCAGACTGGAACGTTCCGCAGTAACTGTATGGACTGCCTCGACCGCACCAATGTCATCCAGAGTCTACTGTCCCGCCGCTCACTGCAAAACCAGCTGCAGGTTAGACACAGACTCACACTCACACTCACACTCACACTCACACTCACTCACTCTCACACACTCACACTCACTCACACACTCTCTCTCCAATCCCATTTCTCCTCACTTGACACTAGCACTTGGTTTCGAGTGCCCTCGAAAGTGAAGTTCCCTTTGACGATGAAGTGAGAAGTGTTTGAGGGCCCTACGTACTGGGACAACACTTTAGTTATCGTGGTAATTTATCCACACGGATGTAAACGCAGGACTCGATCAACCTAAACCTAAGCCATAATCATCCTACTTTACGTTAACATTAATGAAAATTAGCTAACGTTAATCGGATCACGAAGCTCTCTTGGCAGATTTATGCACTGTGAAAAATAGCGATTTCGCAAATTCACAAACGGAATTTAGTTGTATTTACATCTAACTAAGATATCCTAACAAATTGTTTTGAAAAAAAAAACATGCGTAATTGTAAAAATATACTCTAATTTGTGCAGTTTCTTTCTAGAGCCGGACGCCATTTTTCTTTTTGCTGATTGAGTTCGCAAAGTATTCTGGGAAACTCATCTCACACTTCGTTGCGAAGTCAGCTCCCGACCTGACTTCGTTTGAAGGGATCATTTCAAGGGTTGAGCGACACTTCCCCTCGGTCTTGGAAGTATTGAGACACACTACCCTTACACGTGAACACGCAAAACCAAGTGCTAGGGTCAAAAACGAGTGGAAGTGATAGTAATGGGACTGGGCCATAATATAACACATTTGTAAGTGGGCAAGAGCTGTAAGATGCTAGATGTTCATCATGTGTGTAAACTGCTGGTGCCTTGCTGGTTTTTCACTGTCACCACAGACAAACACCACTTATTACATTTTGTGATGACTTGTTTCACAAATAGGCCTACAGATGAAGTAAGTATACAAGTAATTCAATAAATAAGTCAATTAAATTGAATGCATTGCCCCTGTCCACTTCTATGACATAGCCTCGTAGGCTTTATAGTAGAATTAGATGGCTTTTATTTTCCCTGAATAAACAATTTTTGATGCTCAAGTAGTTGTTTTTTGTTAATTTTTGTACCGGATGCAAGTATCTAAAACCCTCTAACACCAGAACCCTTGGTTGAAACAGGCTAAAGTTCTCCACTAAAAGCACACCAGACAAGATTTTTTATATCTGGAGCTCCCCCTACAGTTACTGATTAAGGGAAAAAATAGCAACAACTTTGTACATTCTCACCAATCCATGTGAATTTACTTGCAAACCAAAGAAAGGACCAGCGATGATCATTTAGTTCCGTTACGTTGACTGACAAGCCGGCAGTACATTTCGGTTTCTGATTTCGGTTTTGTTCACTTTCAGTGTTGTTTCCTCCAACTTGATGTTTCAGACCCTGCAAGTGCAGTAACCGCGGAACCTACGCTAGCGGCGGCCGAGAGAGCCTCCATTCACCCCGTAATGAGTCGTTAAATCATTGAAATGAGTACAAAGCGGGAGAATCAACCTTAGAATGTTGCCTGGTGTGCCTGTAAGCATTCTGATATATTACTCATTCATTCCAGAACAAGCTTATGCACGCAGACAGAAACCCATAGTGGGATGGACTGGTCTCTCTGTCCCTCTCTTTTTTTCTCTTCTCTCTCTCTCTCTCTCTCTCTCTCTTTTTCTCTCTCTCCCTCCGGCTGCAGACTTCTGAGCAGTAATGACGTCATCATTTTGAACATCACCACATTGAGCATGTGCTCTTGCAGATGGTGAGAGAGCCCCCAGCCCCCTAACACACACACACACACACACACACACACACACACACACAGACACACACACACACACACACACACACACACACACACACAGATCTTTTGAGCGCTGCTCTGACACATCCCTATAAGAACATACAGCTCAGTCCCAATTAGGCATAATTACAGATAACATCACATGCAGGATTCTCTCTCTCCCTCTCTCTCACTCTCTCTCTCCTCTTTCTCCCTCTCTCTCTGTCTGTTTCCTTCCTCAGATCCCTCAACAGATTAAAACTCACCAAAGAAGCACTACCATGCAGCACTGCACCACTAATTTCACTAAAGCAAGCCAGGATCAAAACGCTCTGAAGGCTTGATCAATTGCAGCAACTTCCCTTTACCTACTACACACACACACACACACATACACACACACACACACACTCACACAGCCCAGCGAGCCATTACCACTTGATGCCAAGCACATTTTTTGGCATGCACCTAAAAGCTTTAGTGAAACCAGGCCTTTCCCCGATTGCAAGAGATTGCTGTTCCAAGCCTCAGAAGGTTCCATCTCAGACACAGCACGCTTCGAAATGGCACACCTAAGCCACAGCTCACTCTGTGTAGGCCCGCTCCACACACACACACACACACACACACAAGAGGACTAGCACACACATATACACAAAGAGCCCCAGCAAAGAGAGTGAGAGAGAGAGAGAGACAGAGATAGGGAGGAACAGAGAGATAGAGGAAAGGATCGAAAGACAGAGGGAAAGAAAATGTGGGGCCAGGGGCATGGCAGGCCAGCACAGAAGAGCACAGCCATGTGCAGCTCCAGGTCCCTCACACACTTTTAGCGGCATGCTCAGTGGAGCAGAGCAGTGGCTTTGATGCACAGCAAGAGGCCCTTTCTGAAGCGTCACCATGGCCACACACAGGGCCCGGGCAGGGGAAAGGCCAATTACAAATGTATGACTTCTCCACTTCAACTGTATGGGTCTACTGGAGGAAACAGGCAAAAGTGGGTGGAGGTGTGTCTTAGTGTGGGTGTGTTTGTTTGGGGGTGGGTGGAGGGGGTAACATTTCAGCAAGAAAATACACCCTGAAAATGGAAACATGGTAGCCATGGGTTTGACAGCTACGCTAGAAATGCCTTCTCAGGTACATGGCAAACCCCAGCATTTATGAAAGCAGTAAATTACCCAAAGCTTGGGTCGTTTCCACCCAATAAAGAAGTGGCCATGCTCCTTCGCCCACCCTACCACTCCTCTCCCCAAGTCTGTATTTATCAATTAGGGGCAAACCGCGACCATGACAAACGCATCCGCTGACATGACCACACGTCGGTAAACAAAGCAAAGTCCCAACGACACGAAACAGGCCAAGAATGACTAAATACAGGATGTCCCCGCCAGACAATGTAAATAGCCGATCGCTTCACAGCGACCACATCGGCGTGCATCCTGCCTGTCAGGCTGTCACTATGATTTGAGGCTCGTGGCGTTGGCACATCACTTCAATTAACAGAGAAGAGCTGGCAAAGGACCCCCACCCCCAACACACACACACACACACACACACACACACACACACACATACACACTCTTCCCCTCCATCCCCACATCCCCATCCACCGCAACCTCCTCTCCCCTCTGCCTACAGATTAAAATCACTGTGCAGCGAACTGACACAATTCAATCACAAATAAAAAGGGGCAAAGAATTATTAACTCTGCAGCTAAATTATAGTGATTATGACCGAGGGCTGTAATTGCAAGTCTGCATAATTGTCAGGATGATGTGCGATGGTGAATCCTGCCATTAAAATAGCAGTGTTTGTGCACCAATACCATGACTCCACATGGTAACAACAACAACTGACAAGATAGCAATGGTTGCAAAATACAAGAGCTTAATGCCAGGGCTATGACTAAGGCAACAGGCCCATAATAGCAACTACAAAGGCAACAGACTGCACAGCGTTCAACAGGAGGTTTAGATTGGGATAAGGCCACTTACTTCATGGGCTTGAACAGAGCCTGGCCATAGTTCTGGAATGTCATGATGAGCTTCAGCTGTGTGCCTCCGGACTTCATGGCTGTCGGGAGAGGACAAGGGAACATCAGCCTTCTCTGCAATCAGGAAAATGGGCCGCAAAAAAAAACACAAAACTGGCCACCTTTTGATCCTCACATTGGCATCTAACTAGGAGATAATATAATGTCACTTCAGAATGATAAGGAAGAGAGAATGTGACACCATTAACTGTCTGATTACAAACACCAACTTGACACATTATCGAAGCATTGGGGGCATTTTGAACTAGACTCTCAGCGCAGGGCATTATAAAGGCAGTAGTTAAAAGGCCATTTTGGCGGAACATGGTGGAAAAGATAAGGTGTATTTCTTCACAGCATGTGTCAGATGTCTGCAATGCATTTTCCAGTTCACTTCAGATCGCAATGCAATTGGATGGAGTTGGGTGCCCTTTTGAAAATGCAAGAACAAGTTCAAATTTCACAGGCAGATAAATCTTGTACCAACAAGATCTTCATTTGAATTACAGTTTTTCTTTAATGTATGTCTTTTATTTATCTATTCTTGAGTTATTTTGTATTCAATCAGGTTATTTATCCACATATATTACATCTTTATGTCCATTAGGGCATAACTGCCACACTCTGTTTATTTTCTCATTGGCTTACCAACACTGGTGATCCTTTGATTCACAAGGTCCTTGAGCATGGCATCGATGACGGGATTGTGGCGGGAATAGAGCTCGTATCGGTTTATTCCTATGTGGAAGCGCAGCCAATTTGGGTAGGCATCCGCTGTCAGCTCCCCGTTTTGAGCGTACTCTCCCTCCTTGCCTTGAGTGTGCCTTACGGGGAAAAAAACACATCACAATCTCAGACAAGGAACGAAAGGAGCAGAGAGCAGTGTTCGGCCATGACATTGCAGACTACAGCTGTGTTGTGCTTATAGAGTGACTTGAATCAGATATGTGGCACTAATGCAATATCAGGGGAGGGGGTAGTGTAGGGTGCAACCATTGCCTAAAACACAGGCAATTGAAAACAAAAAAGTTTGCAGTTCACAACTAAAGGCTCCCATTAGGTTCTTTCCAATCTGGATACTGTAAACGCTGGCTGCCTTAAAATATGTTAACAACAAGGTCGTTCAGTTCAAAAACTTAAGGAGCTTATCAGTGGGCCTAATTATTATCTACAAAACGACACAGTACCATACAGTAGGTAGCCTAGACCTATCCAAACAGTGAATGGTGTGTCATAAAAACAAATAAATTCTGCAAAATGTAAATCTAAAAGTGCGTATCTTTAATTAGGATTTGTTAAGGCCTATACCACGTTCTCTTCTACATGGGAATACAATAATTCAGAAACGAGGTACAAATACCATTCTTGGTTTTCTGCTGCTTTCGGGTCAAATCTTATGTCCGTGTTGACGTTGAATAATGTGTCTTCGTCTGTCAGTGTCGGCAAAGGTCTTTTGTAGAGGGGGTGTTCATATAACGCAGCAAGTCGGGAACCCTTGACAGGTAGATTCTTACTTCTGTTTGCGTCGCCGATAAACTGTTTCTTGCCATCGCTGTTTTGTGCGAAATGTTCGAGTCTTTTTAGAGCTTCCGTTTTATCGCCCGCAGCGGTTATTTTTTCCAGTGAATGAGAGGACAGATTGGAGCTCGGCTCGTTGCTAAAGTCTTGAAGTATTCGCAAAGTATGCTTGTTAGGCCAGCCCGAATCTGGTCCAGACCTAGGTCGATGTTTGCCCCAGTTTTGAGGCTCCTCGCTCGGTCGGTGAGGGCAGGAACAGGCGCCGTTGCTCCGTCGCTCCAGCTTGGGTAGTAAGTCTATCATAATATGCATTGAGCATGCTATGAGGAATACCATGAGGATCAAGACTCGAAATTTACGAAAGAGTATCATCTTCATAGTGTCCTGTTCGATAAGAATAATAAGAGCAAAAACGAAGAGACACACTACATCGCAAAAGGTGTACACCACGCTGACCGCTAATTTCAAAAGGTATATATTAACGTTATCATGTTCATTTGCCAGCTTTGTAGAATGTAAGAGCACAGCTTGCTTTCAAAAATACAACTTTCAGTTGTCTAAGCCTAATGTTCTCTTGGCGGTTTACAATAACAAAATTCGGATCATGTCGCCAGGTGTAGCCGAATAGGTTTCCCAGACACGGGCCGGTGTCAAACCTGTGCATGCAGCATTCAAAAATATCTCCTTTTTCCGAAAAAGAACCACACATTCAAGCTACTTTCGCAAGGTTCATGCTCAAAAAGTGGCGATGTTCTTCGTGCAGACGTTTAGAAGGGACAACGTGGATTTATCCACAATGATGCGTGTTCGCCAGATCCTCAACAGTGCGGTCCATCATTGGATCTGCAGCGCACAAACCTCCGGTCCACATCATCTCAGCACTAGGAAGACATTTGTAGCTGGCAACTTGTGCTCCATGGCAGAACAGATGTGTCGTAAGGGGTGTTTTTCCAATTTCTGTCAGTTGTTCTTGAAGAACCTCCAAAAGCCCAGGCTTGGTCAAGGCAGTGCGGTCATTTGAAGCACAATATAAAACCAATCAACGTGCGCAGAAGACGAAGAGAAAGTGATGCACCAGTCTGCTTCCGTCGGGCAAAGTATATTTTTCTAGATACTCGCGCCACGATTCAGCACAGTGACCACAACCACCACGACGAAAGAATGCAATTTCTGACAAGTGCGAGATTTGTCGGTCGGTCCAGAAGCTACACCTAGGCGTAGACTTGAGGAAATACTTCTGTGGAGTGCGAGGGCTGGGGTGGGTGTGTTATATGTCATGATGAAGGCAGCGGCGCAGAGCTTCTAAATCCAACCTTGCTTAGCGTCACAAGAACGAGATTGGCTGAGTCTTCGCAGTCACTGACAATGGCTTTGAAAAAAGCAGCAATCACAGCATTGGAGAGAGGACTCGCTCTGCAGAATCTGTTTGCACAGCAAGAGGGCGTCACATTCCCTTGACCACTCTCTCATGCTGGCTAACCGGTACATTATAAACAAATGCCGATATATTATGTTGCTGTAGATAATGGGTGTGAAAGTCGGATTTTAACTTAAATTCCTGGACTGCCTCTCTCATTAAGTTTAGCTAAAGGCTATCAAGTGTGGTGGAAGCCAACAAGGGGGATTTACTGACCTTTTCCAGGGGCTATTTGGGGGCTTTCCCTCTTGTTGGCCTGTCAGTGATCTTGGGTTACATGATTGTAGCCTGCTAATATTACAACGTTTGCCACAATGTCTCTGATTTGCCACACAAAGACCCTTTAAACAAGCCCTAAAGCTTCATGGTGGGAATTACTATCGTTGGGAATATATTTTACAGCTATATTTGAGTTCCATTGCAATATAGTTTTGCATTCTCTCCTAATGATTTTGTTCCATTGCTGTGTTTTACTGTATTTGTAAGGGAAGTAAAAACATTTGTGAGGAAATGCAAAAATTATCGTAAAACACTGCAACAAATATTTTCCCACCTCTGAGCCTTTGGGGGCCTCCTAAACCTAATACTACATGGTAATAAATTCAACCCCTAATAATATTACATGGACCTGTCATGGCAAATACAATACTCTCTTAAGTTAATTTTTATTTCAGTAGATCATTTAAAGATAACAGTCCCACTTTGATTTAGTATTTAATGGAATCTTATTATAGTCATGGCACCTTCGCATTGTAATAACAGCAGTTATCAATAAAAGTAGGAATGGACACTGTTAGTAGCACAGATTTAAATGTCACGATGACAGATTTTGTCAGGTGTGTTATCCACCATGACATTTTGAATGAAATGATCATTAATTTGAAAAGGACAAAAATGAGTTCTACAATATCCCGTATCCTAACCAGTGTAACACATATTTAGCTCTAACCCACTATATGGCCTATACCTAGTCTGCATGGAGATCGTTACAGCTGACTGGAACAGTAATGAACCAATGGGTGGGGGGATGGAGGACTAATGATAACCGTTACTCATTACAGTGTGCTGTACAGCGGCAGGACTCTGTCAGTGTGGTCATAAATTGCCAACACTGTTTTTGCGACTGGCCAAGCGATGATAATGACCCTTTGAACATCCTTAGCTAGTTGAGGGAGGTGTCGGTGTATTAGTTGCCAGAGGGAATGTGCTCTATGCAGATCTACACCTTTGTGAATTATATGGAATGATATGGTGTTTAGTGTCATCCACACTGGGCAACTGTAATCATTTATCAGTCATTCATTTATTAAGAGACACCTTATCTACCAAAACGCTCCTGCTTCATTGACGTTCAAGTGACAATTACCAAGCCACAAGTGACTTTGTACATGAAGGAGAAAGAGAGAGATACAGACAAGAGAGAGAGAGAGGGGGAGAGAGAGAGAGCGAGAGAGAGAGAGAGAGAGAGAGAGAGAGAGAGAGAGCCTGCTCATTGTGGGCACAAGCTATCATTAAATGCTAAATTATATGATGCAGCCCGAGTTGGGGCAGGTGGCACTTGTGATTGTGGTGTTGGATGGCAGTGGTACGGACACATGAGCCAACACCAGCCTTGTCTGGGGTCTTGTGTGACAAACACACAATAGACCATTCTGGACAGCTCTTTGCCTGGGGCGGTGGCTTTGATAAATGAGCATTGATTTTAGAAAGGGTTAAATTCCACTGGGTGTTAGTGGGTTAGGACTATTGCAAGGCCTATAGCTGATATGGGCCTTAGCCACTTAGGCAGCAGTCACAGCCATAATAATATCTCACCACAGCCTTCATTTTAGTGAGTAACGCCAGTTATTAATGCACAATAACCTGGGTGGCAAGCTTATGTGCCAACCGCACCCACTTGCTCCCGACCCTGGCACCAGAGGATAATGCATGAGCCAATCCGGCAGCTTCTGCCTGGGCCCAGGTAAAATTTGCAGAGCCTTGCATTACGGCCAAAGCACAGAGTCAACGTGAAGGCCACACCATTTCATCTCTCTCGTTCTGTCAAGTTGGCCTGCGGGATGGCACTCTGTGTGTGTGTGTGTGTGTGAGTGTGTGTGTGATGGGGATGAAGTGAGAAGAGAGTGGGGGTTCCAGGTCCCCACAGATGGGCAAAGGCAACAGAGGATTTGTTCCTTTCAAAGCGCTGACTGCAGCAGGGGCTGTAAATAAGGCTGAGTAGATTTATGGCCCTCTCCTGTACGTCTCAGCCTAGGTATCAGGGCATACCATTAGATACAGTCCTGTGGACAGAGATAGGGGATTATTCTCCAGATAGATATAGCGATAGCAGATATAGATAGGGTCATACGGCGAAAGCATGGCCTGACAACCCTATTTATTATGGAGTCAGAGATGTATGCCGAAGCCCTCTCCGACTGGAGATAGGGAATGAGCAGCCACCCTCGTGCCTTCAGATGGAAAATGTAGTCAAACTGAGATGTAATTGAGAAACGGGAGCAAAAGTTGCCACACCGACATCAGACGTGCTAGCGCTCGGAGTACTCTGGCACAGCGTTTGCGGGGTGTGTGTGTGTGGTTGGGGGGTGGTGAGCTAAAAAAGTCGTCAGTCCTTAATGATCTATTAAAAGGCTTTTGTGAGTTCGCAGGCTTAAAATGGGGTACCACTTTAGCTCCTGGATCACTCCGCTGGTAATAACCTTGATACTGTGCCAGCGCGGCAGACTATTTCTGCTGATTAGGCCAAACTTGTTACCCTCCTCGCTCTATTTTCTCTGCGATGCCATTTTATTCCTTAAGCACCAAAACGTTTAGTCACGTACCCTCCACAGCAGCGCGAGAAAGCTAAATTGGCGGCAGGCTTGCCCACCCTTCAGTGTGTGACCACCAGGGCCGAGGCGAAATATTCACTGAACAAAACTAATTTACCTGCGGTGCAGCACGGAGGGCGCATCTGATGGGGCTGTAGCAAATGGATCTAACAGATAACATTGCCCTCCGATGCCCTCTGTGTGTGCTGTGTGGATGAGCTATTGTTATTCCACTCTACATAGGCTAGCACTCGCCACCTATTAAGGCTTGTGTGGCCATCCTCGTGTGTGCGTGCTTATATTCCCTTCACATGCCTGCACTGAACGTGTGCTATCTTACTCAGCACCGCATCTATTAAATGTACTGTAGAATTAGCTGATTTAATCAAGTAAAGGCCCTACATTTTATATTCAAGTCAGCCAACCAGTATCATGGCTGGGAGGCATGAATGAGTTGCTTTCAAATGCCTCATTAACCAGGGGTTCAAAATAAGTGTGAGCTCGATTCAGTGGGGATTTTCAGTTTTGTTCAGGATTAAATTTTTTAAAAAGGAGATAGATTTGACCTCAGCTTTGTAAAAAGAAGAGTTATCCCAATAGAGTTGTCCCACATCCAGTTCATGAGAATTGTCTACAGCCAAATATTATTGTTAAATTCATAAAATTATTAATTGATTTATTAAATATTTGCACAATAGTTTGTCAGTGCAAAGGGTTATGACTACTGTAAACATTTTATTAAAACGTCACCTACTTTTTGATATTGAAAAAAAAAAAATCGTCATTTTTTATTGAAAAAAAATGACAATTGATTTGTCTTAATAAAATTTTTCCTGTTGTGCATCTGTTGCATCTGTCATTGCTTATATCAATGCTTCTCCAGCTTGTTCTCAGTCAGATGTGAGAGGAGGAAGCATCTTGTTCACAGACTGAAACTTGATGCTGGTGTTGTCCCAGGGGCCAACGAGGACTATCCAGGCCTTCGAGCTGGAGGAACGGGTGGAGGTGCGAAATAGAAGCTCTGTGTGGGGAATAGAATGTGCCGTGGCCAACAGCAATGAGGTGGGGAGCGCAACCAGAGCTAAAATAAGCTAAGTAGCATTGCGAAAGAACTGTTTGTCTCTGTTTTTTCCTTTTCTCTCTCTCTCTCTCTCTCCTGCTTTCTCTCATCTCCCCTCTCTCTCTTTCTCTCTGTCTCTCTCTTTCCTTCTTCCACCAATCTCCTCTCTCTCTTACCCTCTCTTTGACTGTGTTTTCTGTTTATACCTTGTCTGGTCACCTACAGTCTATATGGCACACAAGGCAAAGTGGAAGCGGAAGACTGGCGGAGTCAAGAGCGACTACACCAGTGGGAGAGGGCTGTTTATGCCGCGTCTCCTCCAAGTCTGCTGTGATTGGTTGGTGGGCCCCTCCTGAGTCTCATAATTACAGAGGGTGGGGGGAAAACTGAGGAGCTCAAATGAGATCGAGGTTTTTGATGGACGACAGGTCAGAGACTGTGGTGGCTGTCACAACGCAGCCGTTCATTTCAGCGTGTGGTTTTTAATATGCGTTCCGGGCTCTTAGGTCGGCCAGGGCTGATTATGGAAACGACCCCCTTACCCTGTCAAAATAACAGTCATCAGTGGCCGTGTGTTTATTATTCTGGGTGTGCTCTCCATATGTGCTGGAAAGTGATAGGCATCCTATTTTTACTGGATAGGCCTATACAACACGCATAAACAGATGGAAGAATTATTGTTAATTTCAAGAACAAACACAACAGAACGCTCAGTGTGCAAAAACATCAACGACGATGGGAACAGCATCCGCAACAGCAGGGTAGGGAAAAATGCACCATTCTCCAAGTGAAAACCATCCTGTTTTTAAAATGGGCAAAAGCAACCATTTTAGCCCTCTGCACTTCTCCTGTAATTATGGTCATGGTTAATGGTCTTATCTGACGCTGCCTAGTATTTCAGTACACGAGTGACTCACCCTGCAGTTTTGGCCTGGCATGGCGAAGAGGGCCTCCTTCCATGAATTCACCACCTTTGTTTATTTGTTTCTTTCCCCCCTGGAAATAAACTTGGCTGCAACATCCTCTCACCTGCAGTAAGAGAAATCTAACTTAATGGTATAGAGGGAAGCAACCCACGTGGGCTTGGCATTTCACACCAAGTCATCCATCCTGACTGCTACGAGGGCTGTTTTGGAGCATTCATTTTTAGCCAGGCTGAAGTTGTACACAGATCCTGTGGCGCTCGCCAGACCTCATCTCACTGGCAGGATGCAGTCTTTTCTGCTAAAAAAAAAAACGGTACTTGCTTTTCTTTCTCTCTTTTTTTTTTTTTTGGTGAGATTTACGCTCCATGCAGTGTGTTTTAAAAACTACAAACAGTACATCTTAGCATCTCTGTTCATACCGCCTTCTGCTTAACTTTTGCCATCATGACTAATAGACATATTGCTGTTTGCACCAAATATAAACCACAGCCTAGGAAGCTAAACAGATTACACATTAAATACAGCAAATAAATGAGACTGCAGACAAAAAAATACAAGCACCTGATAATTCATTTCCTCCATTTGTTGTTGTTTGTCATTTGTTGTTCTGCGCCATATGAGTCTGACAGCTTTCCAACCAACACTGAGTCTGTCTTGCAGGCATTCCAACAGCTTGGCTCAGTTGTTTTGCGCAACACACCAGGCCAGAGTCACCCCCCACCCCCCCAACCAGCGCTGAAGGCTTCCCCAAGCGCTCAGTCCCAGGCCTCCTGCACCGCAATTATGCAGAGTGCTGACTCTGCACCTTAAAGAGTACCTCTGCACACTTTCTAGCACCTCATAAGTCACAACACACACACACACACAAATACAAACCCACCCACACACACACACACGTACACATACACACATGTACATGTACACACACACACACACACATGTACACACACACACACACACACGTGGGCGCGCACACACACACACAAATACAAACACATACACTCACACAGCATCTGGCAGTGGCAGGTGTTGGTGCTCGCTGAAGCCTTTATTACCAGCCCTGGCTGTCTAGCTTTAAAACATGTCACCATAGCACCGTTTCTGACACCCCAAAACACTAGCGGTTGCATAAACACAAGGTTATGGAGCGATGACGAACCCCAAATTAGCCCTAGATTGGTGCTCCGCGGTTGCCAGGGGGGAAGCTGTCAGGTCGTAATGACACCGTAAAAGTTCTGGCGGCTGTGTGTATGTCAGTGTGTGTGTGTGTATGTGTATGTGTGTGTGTTTGTGTGTCAGGTAGGGGAGGGCATCTCTTAGTGCGCACAGTGGGTGGTGACACGCCGTGACAGAGGAAGAGGTGAGACACATGCAGGAGTGTCTGTGTGCAGTGAAATGGCTGGGTAAACTTGCACTGTTGAGAGACAGGGACTGAATGTTCCTCTCACAAATGAGGGCCCCTGAGTCCTGTGTTGTTTAAAGAGAGAAAGAGGGAGAGAGAGCGAGAAGGAGAGCGAGAGAGAGAGAGAGATAATTTTGGAAGGGCAATGTGTTTTTGAACACCGCTTTAATTTTAAAAATGGAGAGGTCATCTGTTTTACTGAGCTGAGCCTACTCACATGTGATAGCAATCTGCCTTTGGTGGTGAAAGTCTTATTGCGTTTTATGTAACCTCAGTTAAGTGACTCCTTACTGCAGGGCACTGCTTACTGTTGATAAAGCCTCTCTCCAACCACTGAGTTATTGAAGCTGTTGAAGCATCTCTGTTGACCAAAGCTGTGACATGTTTCTTTTGAATAAGACTTGTGAAGCATGTCAGGGTACTTGCAATTTTTTTTTTTTTTTTTTTACGAGGTGTATTTTGGATGTACCACTGCAAAACTGACAAATACGTCCATACTTTCTAAATTCTGCAAATAAAACAAGCTTGAGCATGTAATAACATTATCACATTAAATGTGTCACCACAAACAAGCGCCGATATGTAGGTACCTCCCATCTAATCTGCTTAGCGGAGAGAGAAAGACTCTATGACCTGCTTGGTGCACACAACAGTCAACTTCTCACATGTCAATTTTTAGCTAATCTTGTTTTTTGGCTCAGTGGCACACAAACACAAAAACAAAAATGTTTACGATATAAAACTGCACAGCTTTGCACCATGGCCATGTATCCATGTCCTGTTAACCCACAGGCAAGGCTGAGCCAGCATAATAATATTACCAAGCAACCATATAATTAGCCTCTTGAGAGTCCAAAAATGCAATCTTCATGCCATTCACCCAACTACAAGTGTGTCCCTGTCTTTAGAGAGAGGGGTCTGAAACCACCAGTAAACTCAGGTGTTCCATCAGGCGGGTCTGAGTAAGGTGAGGCCATGGTTCGTTGGTCCACCATGAGTCAGCTGGTCAGGTGTGGGGGGCCGTGGGATCCGTCGTCACAGGCTCACAAAGGGACAGTGTACTGGAAGAGTGGCCAGCAAAACATGCTTTTCCATCTCAAACGCTGAGGACCTGGGGAAGGCACAGTTTGAGGTGTAACGTTAGCATGATTGTAATGTATGTGTGTGTGTCAATGTGTGTTTGAGATACTGTGGAGAGGGAGAGGGAGGGAGATGCTACATTAAGCCTTTGCTATAGTAGCTTTCAATATGATATAGTTCCCTCCCGTCCAGGGAAGTGGGGTGACCTTTCGGGCTTCCACAGCAGGTACTTTCCCCGAGGCTAAACAGAGACTCTGTCTTCAGGCGGCGCCCCACACACACTCAGCCACAAACAAAAAGCCCTATTGAGCGGTTAGGGCCACAGGCTCTGTGTGGCTCCCTCCAGCTGCTCAGGTGTCATGGATGCTGACAGGAAAATCCTCCCTCTTGCCTTGCTCTTGCCACCTGGACTGTTTCTCCATTCTTGCTTATGCCATGTATATGTGTGTGTAGTATGTGTGTTGGAGGGATTATATGGTCTGTGTTGTGCGAGTTGTTTTGTGTGAGTGTTGGTGCATAGGTGTATGTGACTGTGTGAGTGCATTTACCTTTGAATTTATATGTGTGGGAGCAGGGATTAGTGCCTATGAGCAAGGTGGCGGAGCACTGTGTGTGTGTGTGTGTGTGAGAGAGAGAAAGACAGAGAGAGAGTGCTACAACGTGTATGCATGTACATGCATGTCTCTCTCTGTGTGTGTGTGCGTGTGTGTGTGTGTGTGTGTGTGTATGTGTGTGTAGCGGTAGGGGCTCATCATGAAAGCGAAATAGAGACAGAGGGAAGAGAGGTTGCATCAGCTGCCTGAGGAGAGATCAAAAAATGGCAGCAGCAAAAACAGGCTGTTTTTGTCAAAAGTTGTCACGCCGTGCCATCCGAGTGTTTTATTTGACAAGAGAAGGTGGCACAGTAATGTTCATCATGAACGCTATTTTTAGGAGACAGACGTGACACAGCCACACGGAGCATAGGATGATAACAGAATTTTTCTTTAAAAAGATAACCTTGTGTCTCTCTGTACCAAAACATCATTATGTCAACTTAAAATAATCATACCGTTCTATTACAATGGCCGCTAATTTGACTTTTCTCACATTCAAAGAGCAAAAAAATCTATTTCTGCTGTCAATTAACGCACGGTTTATGGCCTGGAAAAAATGGCCTGATGTTCATTTCACACTCTCATTACTCAGGTACCGTATTCAGGTCACCACCTTTGGTATCAAATTAGGTTCACTGTATTAGAACTTAAACTAAATTAAACTAAAAGAACAAGATAATTTGATACAAAACAGACCAAATGGCGAACCGGCAGCTAATGCTAACCAGGTCGAAAAGAAAAACTCACTTTCACTCAAACCACAGGGCCATGGATTGATTCACACCAGATTTCTCCTTTAATACCGAAGCTCTGTGATGCTAATTCTGTATTTGTTGCATTTCCTTTGACGCGGAATGAGGTTGAGGCAATGTGAGACAAAACAAATAGATTTATTATTGCCATGTTCATGTGCGTATGCTGTATGAGCATGGCAATATCCTTGATGGAATTTCTATTTTGCACAGCATATATGTGTTCTTTGTGCAGAATGATTCCATGCGCGTGAACAAGACATACCAGCAGGCCTTGATGCTAATACCTACAGTGTACAACTTATTCATGTTTGCCATTATGCGCATGGAGCTGTGCATCATGTCTCAATCACTACGAAATGAACCTGTGCCACACCACAGATGTATTTTCCACTAGAGTGAGCTGCTCCAATCTGTTGGTAATTCAGCGCAGGGTCTTACTGTGCTGCCTCTCCGTAGACTGAAATGAGACTTAGGTGTGTCTGTGTGTCTGTATGTGTGTGCTTGATATGCATGTTTGTGTGAATATGTGCAAGAGTTTGCACTGAAATGAGAATTAGGTGTGTGTGTGTGTGTGTGTGTGTGTGTGTGCATGTTTGTGTGAATATGTGCTTCTGTGTGCAGGTGAGTGTGTTATAGAGAGAGAGAGGCAGAGACAATGCGTGTGTCAGTAGGGGTAAATGTGACGTGAGGTGATGAATGCATGCGTCCGATGCTGAATTTGTATGTTTAGTAGCGCATGCTTATGGTGTTTACACTCTTACACTTGTGCATACATATGAGTGCATTGTGCACATGTAGGCAAGCGGGCGTGCATGAATGGAGATAGCACCTTTTACTTTCAGCGTGGGGAGATTCATGGCCCCATCCTCCATGAGGTGCATCGTACTCCATCTGTGACAACCCAACCCCCAACCCCCCAACCCTGCCAGTGGCACACAGAGGAGTGGTGGCAGAGGTCTGATTAAGGACCAGCCCTGTGTGACTGTGCAAATCGACTCAAAACCCACATGCCGCCACAGATCCCCCCTATTTCACTCTGCTCTACTCGCATTTTCAAACCAAACCAAACAGACGCTTTTTGTGGAAAGTATCTGAAAACAAATGAAACGGAGACTTGCTCAAGAGCCCCAATTCTACTGTATGTATACCACTGGAGCCTGTTTTAGAGAGGTTCCTTGGGTGTTATCAATGTAAAAAAAGAACCCCTTATTATAAACATTCACTGCTTTAATGTGCTGTGTGTGTGTGTGTGTGTGTGTGTGTGTGTGTGTGTGTGTAGTCACACATTGTGTTACATGAGCTTGAGCTGTTAGCATCTAGAAGCTCTTTTCAGAAGGTCTGAAAAGTCATGCATTTAAAACTGGAATTTTCCACGGGGGAAAAGCGATTAAAGAAATGACCTCATAAATAGAGACGCGAAACGATGACAAATACTCTGTCTCGCTGCACACAAGCTTCCAAAAACAACCCTACAAGCAGTCCTTGGAGGCAACAGTTAGCATCTTAAAAGGAGAGGCTATAATCATCATTGCCTGCAATGAGCTCACAACCTTGTATGAGCAACCCCTGGAGGTGTTAGGTGTGTGTGTGTGTGTGTGTGTGTGTGTGTCTTTGGGCGGAAAGCCAGCCTCTGTGGAGAATGAGAACAGAGATCACCCAGACCAATTAAGGTATATAACATCATAGCAGCTCATTTAAGCTCCTATCTCGTAATCACAGTGAAGTTCTACTTTTTCATTGTTCCTGTAGAGAGAAAGAGTGTGTCTATGTGCCTGCTTTATGATTGCACATGTGTGTACTTTGTGTAAGCATGTGTGTGTTGTCACTGCTACAGTTACATCCCCCCACCCCCCACCCTTCACACCCGCTACCAGGGCTGTCTTCTCTGTCAGGATCGCTGCGGGGTTGACGCGCCCTCACTCACACATCATTAGATCAGCAATCAAAAGGAGCATGTACACACACAGACACACACACATACACACACACACACACACACACACACACACACAC
>JAVQKI010383397.1:0-14140 GCA_036025975.1 Nematalosa erebi
GCTTCTACCCAACATACCACAGGCATGCAGCTTGTGCACATATATGTGTGTATTCGAGTGTGTGTGTGAATGTGTGAGTGAGTGAGTGAGTGAGCTGATGTGTATCTGTGCTGGCTGTCTATAATGGGATGTGGTCAGTATTAAAAAAAAAATTTTGGCGTAGCTTTTACCCAAGGCTGAGGAACACACCTGTAGTGGTGTGTGTCCCCCTCCTCTGCCTACGCATGCGTGTGTTTGTACTAGTCTCTCACCTGCTGTGCAGATGTGGCAGGAGGAGTGCGGTGCCCAGGCGATGCCGTTGACACACGCACGGTGGTTATTGAGTCGCGCGACTGGTGTGCAGGGCACGCGCACGTCCAGAATCACAACCTAGGGGAGAGCAGTAAAAGAAGGGTGGATGAACATAGGCGAGACAAGCTGCAGCTTACTTTTTGTTCATCAGTTTTAAGTTGATATAAATAAAGAAAAATAATAATGTAAGGTTAGGGACAACAGGGCAATTTTCAGGCAGAAAATATAAAATAGAAGTAAATTGAAAACTTGCTTAAATTGTTTAAAAGCTAGCCTGGTAATGAAACCAACCGCACGTTCAACACTTTGTTTCGTACAGAGGGTCTGGACATTTGGTAATGCGATTCGATTGCTTGCTGGAGGTGTTTTAGTTTTAATAGACTGGATTAGCCCTTGAGTGATAGCCTGCCTTGACTGGTAGGTTTCTAGCTCTGCGTTCACAACCCCCTCCTCTATGCATGCCTCCTGTGACAACAAGCTCAATGGGATCAAATCCAGACTACCACTGATTACCGCTGACTACTTAATGATAATCGAGTGGAAGTGCGGAGGAAGGCATGGCCAGGCTAGTTAAAAACCAGAGGACTACAGGACATGGAGAGAGTTCAAACTGATGTCAGTCAGAGGCTGGGGAATACAAGTGAAGCCAGCGTGTGAGAGAGTGATGGTGGGTGAGCACACGGGCAGACCTCCATGCCATCCATGGCCATGGTGGCCAGGTAGTTGGGGTCCTGCTTGTTCCAGCAGAGGCGCAGCAGCGGGTGGTGCTGGGGGTCTTCGTAGATGATGGTGCTGTGCTCCAGGTGCCGCAGGTCGAACATGCGCACTGAGCCGTCGGCCCCGACCGATGCAAACATGTCCCTGCCTCCACCTGCACGACTGAACGCTATGTCATACACCTGCGAAGGTAAGGAAAATGGGAGACAGACAAACGTAAAGTACGTCACATGAGGTACATTAATGTTGCCCTGATGCAAATGTTAAAAACTGGGCTAGCATGGAAATGTGCACCTGTATGGTAATGTACCATATTAACTGAAACATCTGCTAATTGTATTCACATAGGGTCAGCACATAATAGCAGCTCAGAATGAAACATCTTATTCTTTTTGTTTTAAATCCAAACTGAGGTAATAATTAATAATGTGGACCAGTAAATCAACAACTGCATAACCAACACAACCAGTAGCAGCATTTAGATTTCCATGCTTGATACATCATTTGTTCATCTATTCATTTGTTGTTATATGTATGTTATACCACACTTGTGATGCTTTTGAGAGATCTGCTCACCTCTTTGTCGTGGGCGATGAGCTGGGTCTTCACATGGCCGGACACCAGATTCACACGGCCCAGCACCTGACCAGTCTCCAGCCCCCAGATGGTGCAGGTGGTGTCGATACTGGAGGTGCCTAGGACCCAAAAAAACTACAGTTAGAACCAGCTCTTTCTAAGGGTAGAAGCATGGACACTGTCATTCAGATTCAGACAGACACAGACACACACAGACACAAACACCAGCTGAGTTCATGCCAGTTGAGTCATTGTCGAGAATGTGAATAAAACCATATCCCTGTTGTTAAAGGTCATCAAACATGAAAATCTGATACAACACAGAACGGACAATGACGCAAACGGCTAGCTTTACATGAATTGGACATAGTGAGGATAAAACTGAAAGTAAGTTACTGTGCCCCTTTCAATTAAGGTTTGCTGCCACTCCATTATTCAGTCTATGTCAGTTTATTTTTCCTACCGACAGCGGTCAGTCAGTTTATTTTTCCTACCGACAGCGGTCAGTGACTTGGATCAACAGGGATGCGGATTGATTCACACCATATTTCTCCTTTAAGGGCATAAGGTTAGAGAGAACACTGGGAGTTAGCCATAGACAGGCAGAAAAACTGTGTAATTTCTCACCCAGTAAATTGGGGTCCACCTCATTCCAGTCAAACGACGTCAATGGCGCACAGAAATCAGAGTTCTTGTTGTTGTTTAACAGACACTCGAGGCGTGTCTCTGTGTCACTTACCTGTACAAAAGAAAGATTCAGAACATAAAGACTCTCTTTGCTCTAGTAGACATTATCTACAATGTGTTAACAGTGTCGGTGAAGTGCACAGGATATGAATGCTCACTCTCCAGATGCGCAAGTAGTCCCCACTTGTGGCAAGAAGGTCAGGGTACATGCCCTTGGTGTCTGGAATCCACATGATCTTGGTGGTGGGGTAAGGGTGGTCGAAGGTGTTTCTGCAGACAAACTCTGAACTCTCCTCTTCAAGACCCACAATCTGCACCTGTAATCACCGATACAGGCGCATGCACAAATAAAAAAAATATTCTAAAAAAATTGATCTGATTGGTAAATAAGCTATGAGCTGTTCTGAGTTGTTCTGAGATGCAATAAGCTAAAAAAAATGTATAAACCTCTGAAAATCACACATGGCAACATTGCGAGGCCCGGCTCATGTATGACACAATGCGCCGTTCATAGAAAATACACAAAATCTTTTTAAATCTGTGCATACAAGTCAACTACATTTTGCAAGTCCAGGATGCCGTTATGTCAACTAGCACAGTCCTTGTTAATATTCCCCGTGACAAGACAGTCTTGAAGACACTTTCAATGGTAAACTGATGGAAAAAGGAACATCAGTTTAATCTTACAAAATGTCACATCCTACCTTGTTATTGTATTCTTCCACAAAACTTCCAAGTGCAAGCCGAAACCGCTTGTCGGGCCTTACGCTCCAGTTCATTGCATACACTGTCCATGGCGCCTCGTACTTATAAATTTCTTTTCTTTTGCCGTGCAGCGACATCTTTCTGGCCACACAAGTTCTATTATAGGCCTGCTAGCAGGTTACCTATAAGTATCAGTTGAATACGTTATGTCACAAGCAGTTTCAAGAATAATGACTCTACACAATACTATTAATCAATACATTCACGAGACAAATTAATGGTCAGCTATGTCATATCTCCTACGAACTGTTAGCTTTGCTAGACAACGTTAGATCAGTTGCCTATCTGCTAGCTAGGTTAGCGGCGCGACGTGCTAGCGTCAAACAAAGAAACAAATGAATGTCGTAACCATAAACGTGCAGTGCTCGTAAATTGATTGCTACGGAATGCTGTCAGAATAAGGTAGGCCAGTGTTATTACAAGGACCCTAACTATGCCCCCACTATAATATCTGCCAAAATCTGATCGGCCTTGTCCCACCAACGTCCACTGTTTTCCTCCCGACTGACTTCTCGGATTTCTGTGTCCGCCCCTTAAATGTTCGTGAATTACACCACAATAAGCATGTGGAAAGTGACCGGAAAGTGGCACTTCTTAGTTTTTTCAAGGCATCTTGGGCCCAAAATATTAAGTTAAACTAGAATTTCCATATACTTGTGCAAATTCATTCTCAGAGTAGAACAATAAAAATTTGAAACATTGTTTTATAATGTATACACCTTATAAAACCGTGGTTAATTTCCAAATTCCAATTTTTTGACACGAAGAAAAAGAAAAATAGTCATGCAAAATGCTGCGGCGCATAATTTCCGGACCAACCTTTCAACCATCACATACAGATTTGACCTCACCTTCAAGATTTGACAACCTTTGGTCCAGGGCGGTGGTCCCTTTAAATGGAACTTGTTGTAGCTGGTTTCACGAACCCTGCAATTCATTGCTCGAGGAGTGCTAGTAGCAATTGCTCAAGTTAAATATAAGCTGCTGAGGACTGAACCAGCGTGAAGTATTTGAGGAAGCCACTGGTCGTGTTTCCTCGAACATTACAAGAAACTGTTTAACAAGGTAATAATCTGCGCCGTACGTGGCACAAATATATATTTATAGGAAGTACTTTCATGGCAGAGAAAGTAAATGCGTTCTCTGACATGTTGATTTCTAAGCTACTTATCGTATGCTAACCAAGGGTGAGATAGGTTAGCATTTCCTTCATACAGTAGGTGGTGGGGGATGGGTCTCAATGCTAACCTGGTTACTATCAACAGTAGTTGACCAGTTTTCTACCGACAGCAGCTGGCAGTTTGTTGCTATTGAAAGAGTTGTCAACTAGATTTGGTTGTTGTGCCATTTGTGGTCGATGTGTCCCGAAAAGCTAAGGCATGGCTTTGACGGTGTTCTCTGAAGTTAGCCGGTTAGCTACCTTACTTTAGCTAGGGATGAAACCTGTCACGCCTGTCACAGGTCTGGCTAAGCCTCTACGGAGAAATAGATCAGATTCGTTTAACTGGGTACATGACATCTGTTGACTTTTAGTCAAGTTTGCTTCTTGTCTTTGTAGCTAGTTCGTAGACGAGACCACATGGGCATGGATAGATGGTATGCTTATTACCTTCCCATTTCGTTAACCAATTAGCCTACCCAATCACTGAGGTTTCCCTAACACCCCTTGAAATACGGCTGTTGTGTTTATATTCAAATTAAAATAACCTCAGTGAGACGCAAGCCCCTAACATAAATTGAGAAATATGTTGTCAGATAATATAAATAAAAACGTAGTTTTAAACAGTGTTACAGATCCGTAAATCCGTGCCTTGTTCTGGTAGCTCTATGCTGTCTAATAATGTACACATTAAACATGTTTGCAGAATTTGTTTGTAGAGTCATGGCTTCCAGAGATACATATTCTAAGGACAAAATGCAGTAGTGCTGGACGAAACATAGGCAGTCATGCAGGTGTCACTTCATAAGAAGTTGCTTAGCTGTTTGGACTAAGCTCTTTGTAGCTTAATCTTCTCTCCATGGTCTCAAAGTTGCACTGAAGCCATGACCCCATCACAAATGTTCACAGGTTCAGGAATGCATTGTAGGCCGCAGATCAAAAGTAGAAAGTAGGTCTGTCATCAAAAGACAATATTCTTCACAATATATTAGCCAGTTCCAAAATGTTTTTGGTGTTGGCTAGTTTTTTTTATCCAATATTTGATACTGATTCTATCTTCTTACATTCAGGGGTGTAGAAAAGAGTGTTGGAAGTATATAGTTCTCTGGAGTCTTACTGTTTCAACCCCCCTCTCACACAGGCCAGCCACCATGAGGAATGTGCTGCTGCTTGTGGTGCCCCTGCTCCTGCTGCTGCTGGCACTTCCAACCACTAGGGGCCGCTACAATGACGACTTCGACGATGGCGAGGACCTGGCTGAGTTTGACGATAACGACTTCGCTGAGTTTGAGGACCTGAGCGAAGACCAGGCCACAGAGGCCGAGACAGCCCCTCCCCCGCCACGGGCGGCGCCTTCAGCACCTGCTGATGAAGAAGATGACGACGAGGCCACTGTGGAGACAGAGGACGGTCAGGATGAGTTTTATGATGGAGACACACAGGTGAGAGAGCCAGCCAGTGAGTGTATATGTTGGTTTATATATACATGTGAGGGATTGTTAGAGCATGTAGCATGGGGAATATGGGGCTACGTTAGTCTGGTCTGTTTTTAACCAGAATATAGCCTGGTTTGCACAATCTATTAGCTCAACCTGCCCAATCTGAGATTGAGCTTGGTCTGGCTATCTGCCCGCCACTTCACTGAGGCAGAATCTATGGACCTAAGTCAAAATGTCTCTCTGCGATATTGGGCAGGCCTACAACCAATTGGACCTATGATTCCAATCACATTTGAAGAGACAAGACAGAATGGGGCACGTCCTAAATTAATACGAAACATGTTAAACCTGCCCCATCACCTAATTGACAAAAGCCTGTGTTTGATTGGATCCCTGTCTTGGGCAAGCAAAACAAAGTGGAAATGGAAATTGTAAGTGAAATGAAATCGGCACACAAATTACTATGTGTGTCAACCAGGCCAACCAGAATATGCACAAGACCCCCTTTGGAGAACTACTGCTTTTTAAGACTGAAAAAGCTATGCATTATCAAGACATATTGTTAGTTTCTTTTAGTTGATCAGCTTCATTCCCCTTCACAACTTCAGGATCAGGACCTTTTCAGCAAGTACGACCAAGAGGAGTTTGAGGGGTATGAGACCAAGACGAACCCCTCTTTCAAAGACAACACCCTAATCCTACGAGAGGTACAGTAGGAAGCACTGTCCACCACTTCTCACAGTTCTCCCTCACACACCTAGGACGCCTGTCTGACCTTGGAATTGAATCACCTGAGGACCCTTGATCAGGTTATAGTCTTGACTATCATTCTATTGCGTGTCCCGTTGTGGTGTTCAGGTCCCGGCCCACCTGCAAAACAGCTGGGAGAGCTACTACATGGAGATCCTGATGGTGACCGGCCTGCTGGCCTACATCATGAACTACATCATTGGCAAGAACAAGAACAGCCGCCTGGCGCACGCCTGGTTCAACTCGCATCGCGAGCTCCTCGAGAGCAATTTCGCCCTTGTGGGTGGGTAGCTGACTCTTCATTGCTTTTCTCACTTCTCACCTTGTTTTGCTGTGACTTCTGCATTTATTTCTTTCACTCTACCCTTCATTCACTTTTTTTTTTTTTTTTTTAAACTTTTATGCTTTTATGCTCACTTTGTCCTGAACGGTTTCATATTTACCCTCGTTCATTCCATTTGACAGAATTGCTGAAGAATATCACCCGTCACATCCTTTTCCTGTTGTAAAAAGGAGCTTGTGTTAATTCTTATGGCAGTAGACCTGAGACTAGATTGGACTGTACTTTATGTGATGCATGCAGTGATTGTGTCCTGATGGTGGGGGTCTGCTTGCAGGCGATGATGGAACCAGTAAGGAGGCTACCAGCACAGGGAAGCTCAACCAGGAGAATGAACACATCTACAACCTGTGGTGCTCTGGCCGCGTGTGCTGTGAGGGCATGCTCATCCAGCTCAAGGTGTGTGTGTGTGTGTGTGTGTGTGTGTGTGTGTGTGTGTGTGTGTCCATGCATGGGTGAGTTTTTTTTTTTTCAATGACGAAAGCGGGGGAAGAGGTGTAAAAGGTAACTGATAATGTCTCAATGTCAACAAACATGCGCCAGACTTGTTTGACCAGTTTTTGTTATCTTAAAGGGGGTTAATGTTTGCTGTTGTTTTGTCTTGGCCAGGGTTCAGCCAACTTAATAAGTTAACAGTGAAGGTTTATGGTCCTTTCAATGATGACTGAATGTATTTTCTGCTCTCCACCAGTTCCTGAAGAGGCAGGATCTGCTCAATGTTCTGGCCAGAATGATGAGACCAGCATGTGACCAAGTGGCAAGTGCAGTTGTTCCTATGCACACTATAATGCAGACTGAAACAAAAACTAAACAGAAGACAAATAATAAAGCAACATGTTTAATTTATAGCAATATTTTTTCTGTAAGCATTCTCACGTCAATCCCTCTCTTTCTCCAGCAAATCAAAGTGACACTGAATGATGAAGACATGGATACATTTGTTTTTGCCTTGGGTACCAAGAAGGCCATGGCTCGCATGCAAAAGGAGATGCAGGACCTGGTAAGAGTCAAGAGTCTGATGGAGTTGGGTGTATACATGAGCATCTAAATCTGAAGAAAGGGAATGTTAGAGTTTTCTGTCTCTCTTTCTCTTTCTTTGATTGTCTCTTCCTTTCTATCTTTCTTTATGGAAAATCATGGTACATGGTGCAGTCGATGTGCTGTTGTGATGTGCTTATGTACATCAGTTCATGTGCTTACCAGTGTCCCATTCTCATTTATCGTCTCCTCTCTCAGAGCGAGTTCTGCAGTGACAAGCCCAAGTCGGGGGCGAAATACGGCCTCCCTGACTACCTGGCCATCCTCTCAGAGATGGGCGAAGTCACGGACGGCCTGATGGACACCAAGGTGAGTGGAAGAGTGTGAATTTTTTTTTAATTTTCTTAATTAGTCATTTGTTCAGCAGAATGGCAAAATGCAGATTCCTACAGCTCAAGATTGTTACCTCAAATGCCTTAAATATGCTACAGAAATATGCTACAGATTTTTAGTGTACTGTCATAGAGGAGCAAGCAGAGTTTAAGGAGAAATCCGGTTTGACTCAATCCCCAGCCTTGTTGTTTGAGGTCACGCAGTGCTCTCTGTAGGGAAAGAACCAAAGAATTTGATTCAACATAGACGAAATAGCTAGCCAGCAGCTAATATTTACTGAAGGGGCATATGAAAATAAAACTGAAAGTGAGTTTTTCGATTGGTGTTAGCTGCCAGTACGCTATTTGGTCCTCTTTGTGTCAAGTTTTTTGGTTCTTTTTCCTGCTGGTTGCAGTCAGTGTCTTTAAGCAGCAAGACTATGGACTGATTCACACTGGATTTCTCCTCTACCTACCGGAAAGTGTAACCTGCAGTCGCAGTATTTTCCTAACAAATATTACAAACTGATATGCGGATACCAAAATGCTTGCAGATTCATTTAATAGTTTCATTGATGCTGAGCAGTGTCTATCCATAGTTTCTGTACATTGCGTCACAGTTTAGTTGATGTGTGTGTGTGAGAGTGTGTGTGTGTGTGTGTGTGTGTGTGTGTTCATAACTTTTCTTGCCTTGCTTGCCTGTCTTCCAGATGGTACACTACATCACCAACCATGCCGACAAGATCGAGTCCATCCATTTCTCGGACCAATTCTCTGGTCCAAAAGTTATGCAAGAGTATGTTACCTCTGACTTTCTCCCACATCCTAAGCAGTGTTGTCACGTTCTAAGGTGAATATTGTAAGACTGTTGTCTGACAGCAGCTCAAATATTGTGTTTCAGGGAGGGCCAGCCCTTAAAGCTGCCTGAGACTAAGAAAACGCTGCTGTTTACATTTAATGGTAAGAATCATTAATCCCAATACAATGAAAAAAAACTATTAAAAGTCCTGAATGACAAGCTGAAGTGTGAGTGTGTGTTTGTGTGTGTGTGTGTGTGTGTGTGTGTAAACAGTGCCTGGGATGGGTAACACATCTCCCAAAGACATGGACACACTGCTGCCTCTGATGAACATGGTGATCTACAGCATTGACAAGATCAAGAAACTCCGCCTAAACAGAGAGGTGAGCGGAAAAAAAAACAAACAAACACACACGTGGACAAGCATGCTAACTGGTACCATGTTCGCTTTCTTTCCCATTTACCAGTACTTATCATTGTCATCATCTCTCTGGCTTTGTCATCTGTTATCTCTCTGCACTTTCCTAACCCATTGCACTCCACACATGATCATAATACTGGCAATACTGTGCATGTGTGGCTTGTTTTCCTTGGTCAAAAGCTCCCTCTAGAGGATTCATCAGTCTTGGCTGTTTGAAATGGAACAGTCCTGTTGTTCCTCACCGTTGCTCTCCTTTATGTGCAGGGGAAGCAGAAAGCGGATAAGAACCGCGCTCGCGTGGAGGAGAACTTCTTGAAGCAGACCCACGCCCAGAGGCAGGAGGCTGCTCAGACACGCCGCGAGGAGAAGAAGAGGGCCGAGAAGGAGAGGATCATGAACGAAGAGGATCCTGACAGGCAACGGCGCATGGAGGTGTGTGTGGTTTGAGTCGTTGAAAATAGAGGGCAGGCTGTTTTGAACTACAAACTAACCTAATCTCTCTCCTTCTCTCTCTCTCTTTTTCTTCCCCCTCCTCTCCCATTCCATCCATCAGGAAGCCGCCCAACGCCGAGAGCAAAAAAAACTGGAGAAGAAGCAGATGAAGATGAAGCAGATCAAAGTGAAAGCCATGTGAAGAGGCACAACAACTCCTTTAACTAACACACTCACACACACACATACATAGGTTATTCTTCAGATGACTGCTTCCATACTTATGCTTGTGAGTGTGCGCAAGCACGCAAACACACACACACATACACTCTCATGTGCATTCTTAGGTCTTAAACACACTCCTTTCTGATTGTACATCTCTTCCTCCTGCTGCAGAAGATCTTCCATATCATAAAGCTGTTACCTTGCCAGCATGGGTCTGTCTTGTCCTGCTCTGAGCTAGCTTCTTCCTCTTCCTACTGCCTAGGGTTGCTTGTAAGAGACTTCTTGTACAGTAGATAACCAGGGAGAGTTTTTAACTAAAAGAGAGGGAAAGATTGCACTTGTGGTTTAATTTTGTTCATTTTTTCAGCTATATTCTGCCCCTGACTGAGATCCCATTTGAATTTTAGGTGTGTCAGAGAATGTTTTTTAAAAAAGAAATTGTTATGCTGGAATGATGTGTTTTTCATGTTAATTTAATGCTAATGCAAGCTACACTGCATTTTTAAATAGGACGTGAACAGTCCTCTACTAATACCTTAGTGAGTAATGCCATTGCTATGGAGGAAAGAACCATGCAGTTGTGCGTGAGACCCTGCCATTTTTGTCTTTGGCTTACACAAACCACAGATCAAAATAAAAATAAGTTGTGCACTGAAAGTGAGCAGCCTGTTCTTTTATCTCGGCCAAATCTGAGCTGAGGTTAATATTTGTTGTTTTAAGAAATTCCTCTAATAGTTGTTGTTGGTATATTAAACACTGGTAAGAATAATTTCTTAGAATAATTTCTCTAAATGAAGCAAAAGGAGGCTAGACTCGCCCTACAATTCCTAGCACTGTGAAACAACAGTAATCAACTTGACACGTTTCAATAACAGGCACCTAACCCCTAAATTTAAATGGATTCAGATTCTTGTCTTTTGCTAAGTCTGTCCTTGACCTCATATGGTTTTCCAACAAGGTCAAGTTAAAGTAGAAAGTGAAAGAAGACAGGAGAGAATGGGGCCATCTAGTGCAGCTATTCAAGAATAATAGGCCTTGTTCCTCAACTGTTCTAATGAAGAAATGTGTTCTTACAGCAAAAGTACTTCCAACCACAGCCCTGTTGTTTGAGCTCACAGAGTGCTTTCGGTAGGAAGAGAAAAAAAAGAATTTTTAGTACAGCCAATGACCGCTTTTTCTGTGACAAAAGATTTTGTTTTTGGTTTAAACCCCTATCGAAATTTCTTAACAACATCTTCAAGATCCTCTCATGAGAATATTGTCAACATGCATAAATATCAGGTCAGCAGTCTGTCAAATACACCTTGAATACACGTGCATGACTTGTTTGTTGTGGTGTGTATTTGTATTGCAAAGTTGTAAACTGACACATCGGCTGTCACAACAGATTTCTGCAAGCACAAAATCCCAAGCACTATCTGATGTAGGTCACCAGCTCACAGAGAGAAAGAGGGAAAGAGAGAACATGGATCTCTGTAATGCCTTTATTCAGCACATTACTCATGAGTGTCACTTCCGCCTGAATCTTCCCTCCAAGGCTGGACTTTTTCCATGACCTGGAGTCAGTGGTTTGATCATAGTTATTGCCTGCTTTCATTTATTGCTTCATTCTCTCACAAGCCTCGTGGTTATCAACTTCCTCACTGTCCACAACCTGACAGCATACAGACTTACTTCAGCTCAAATGTGCCACAGAGCAGTCAAAAAACATATCTTCTCCTCTAATGGCAGCCAAAGTAGAAGATCCAGCTCAAATTGTTGACAGGCGGTCAGAATGACATATATACAGTATATAACGGGTTATGTTGAATGAACAAGTCTTTGACATCATGCATTCTGCCATCCCACCTTTAGAAACTCTTTCCTCACAATACCTGAAAATACTAAAACTAGGACTAAACAAAATGAGCGAAACTAACCTAAGAGAAATGAAATTTACTCATGACTTCTAAACCAAAACTACTGTACAGTATGTAGATTGTGAGTGAAGTGTTTTAGTCCTGATGGAAATAAATCAATGGTCATAAATACATTTGCATTTACGTATTGCACATACAACATAGTGAAAAAATGGCATATGAAAATGACCTAATCCATGGGTGGACCACCTGGGTAACATAAGCGATGCTCAGTACATCCACTGCACAAATCAGTACACACACACAGTTTTCCCCACTGTAACACTAATTTCTTTGGAAGTGCAAACACTGTCGTTAAGTGACCCACAGGATGTCTTTGATGATGTTAAGTAAATTAGAAGTCATGATAGGTCTGACAGTGTGCTTCAAGACAAAGAAAAACTGTTAAGAGAGTAGCAATTTCTAATTGTTTCTTAACCTGACATGACATTGCACTAATGATACCACTAACTACAAAATAGGCCATATTCCCATGTAGCCTATTTCAATTAATCTTTTGACTATTCAGTAATCATACACCTTTGCGCATGTCATTGTATTACCATATGTGCTTTCAACAGGTCCTTTGGTGAAATGGGCAAAGATGAAGATTGCAAATGGAGGAAGTTTTCCTCCCATGAAAATGGATCGACTGCATCTTCCAACATCTCTGATTCCATCTGCCCTTCTAATCAGCAAACCTATGTCATCATCTGGTTTGCCACAGTCTGTGTGTCATTTGCACTGGTCTTTCCAACCCTTATAGCCATACTGAAGGAGCTTGCCAGAAGGCGTTGGTGTCCTGGCCACAGAACGTCCACCAATGCATCATCTTCCTCCTCAGACATTTTACTGTGTAACCTTGCACTTTTCGCCATCGCCGGCTTATTTTTTTTGCTGATTCATTCTCTCATGTGCCTTGGGGTGAACGTGCCTCCTCCGGTCTTCATGGTGTGGTTCACTGCCAGTATGGTAGGTGGGTCTTTTGCTTCCATGGCTATTTCGCTAGATTGCTACTTGGCTGTTGTACACCCTGTGATGTACATGGTCGTGAAGCGGTTGTGGAGGTTCCCGTTAGTCCTTGGCACACTAAACTGGCTCTACACAGTTGTCATGGAGGTTGTCATTGTCTCCAACAATCTGAAGATGTACAGCCCTGTTCTCGTCTTTCCCGTTTTCTCACTGATTCTTCCATACATCTTCTTGAATGTCTCCACACTCTGTACTCTGATGCTGGCTGGCCCCGAACGTCGGCGCCTGGCTGACCTCTGCCCTACTAAGCGTCGGGCCTTCTGGCTGATCCTCTTCACCCTGGTCACAACCATACTGTACAGTTGCCCCTTGCTGGGGATGCTCATTTACCAAGCTTTCTCTGATGTGGACGAACAGATGGTCTTTTGCCTAGCGATTCCCATGATGATGGTGATTCCAGTTCTGAGTGGCACCCTACCTTTTCTGTTAACTTTTTTCACCATGTGCCGTGTTGTATAGTTCATACAAGGAGTGTAACTTCAATGGTTTACCCCACCAACCGCACACTTGACACTTTCAAGTAGTGCTAAATTAAGTAATGCATACATCAGTGGGCCATTAATGTCTAGGGATCCTTATTCCATATCAAGTTAATTTTTGGATGATGAAATTAATTGCTGAAGGGAGTATTTTTAATTGTGTAACAGCACAGCGGGCAACCAAAACTAATTTAAAACATAGATGTCTATATCATGTCATGCCTTGTATGTCTCGTGTCTCTTGTAATATTTCAATAAAACAAATTATTTACCCCCCAAAATGAATTAATTGTCAAGAATGAATGCTCATTTAGGTTAATCTAGGTTGTCGATCAATTCTGTCTGAAGTGTCATCTTTGCCTCGAGCACAGAGAACAGGATAAAATAAAGCCTTTCAGACACAATCTCTGTAACAAAAGTAACTAATGACATGACTTACTGATGCAAGTTAACACTTTTTCACTTAAACAGAAATAAGACATGTCCCATTGGCAACAGATTTGCATTTCGCACATTTGCACATCTATATCTGCACAAATGCACGTGAAGTATGGAAATGATTAATAGGCAGGGATGACATGCTGGCTTGACAGCAGTGCAAACACACAGACACATGATTATCTGCCTCCAACTCCTGTAAAATTATACAAAAGGAGTATACTCCTATAAGGCTGCTGTCAATTATCTAATATAGGCCTAGTCGCTTAATCCATTGATCATTATATTGATTTATTGAATAATTGAAAAAATATACAAAAATTGTTAAAACATGTTGATGAGT
>JAVQKI010383513.1:0-12450 GCA_036025975.1 Nematalosa erebi
TGATGCTGCAGATATATAGATCATGTTGAATTTATTCAGCCAAAACAAACGTCTTTATCATGCAATTGCTTTGTGGGTGGATGCATCATTTATTATTGAAATGTGTACATGTATGACAAATTGCCTTGAATCAGCATTAACTTGTGTCAGTCAACTGTTTCTACTGTTATGAACTTACTGTATGGCAGCAATGTGTGCAGTCTCATTCCTCTCCCTGTCTGTCCGATGTGTCTTGACTATCATGCTATTTTGAATTCTCTTCTTCTCCTCCTGTCTCTCTCTCTCTCTCTCTCTCTCTCTCTCTCTCTCTCTCTCTCTCTCTATCTCTCCCATTGATTCATCACTAGGGCCGCATTCGAAAAAACAGGGGGAGGAAATGTCAGATAACGACGGTGATGAAGACGAAGGTATTTCTTCTGGTGCTCAGAGACATGTTGCATGTCCTGTCCTGTTTCCCCTTGTTTAAGAATGGACTTTTTTTTTTTTTTTTGGATAGTATGAATGCATAGCTATTTCTCATGCTCCTCTCGTTCCCTTTTCCGTCCCCCTTCCCACCAACCCCAACCAGAGCCATAGACATGACATTCGGCAGAGTTGTGAGTGCGATTGTGGAGAATGACTGGTCCCTGGAAATGCCTCTGCCTCGTACTTTATCTTGATTTTCACTAGGAGAGCGTGACCTTTAGGTGTCATGCAGAGATGGTTATCATTCCTACGAATATTACGTTTTGGGCATCCATGCTCGTGTCGGGGGCGTTTGCAGGGTGACTGTCTGCAGGGGCGATGGATATGAGGCATATTCGACGCGGAAACATGAACGCCACAATGTGAAACCTCACTGTCTTGGTTGCTTTTATTTACTGCCCTTTATTTTGTTTGTTTGTTTGTTTTAAGGCAAGGTTGTGTGGTGTAGTGACTACAGGTCTGTTTTAGAAAAGATTGCAATGAGGATGCTTTTGTATTACCGATGATAGTATTCTCTATCTGATTTTGTATGATAAATGTTGAAGTGCTTGTGATATCATGGATATTTGACGGCTAATCATCACCCTTGAGATGATGCTCTTCACAGAATTAAAGCTTGTAAATCCAAAAAGCGCCAAGAATAGTTACACTTCAGTCCACTCAGACAGATGATATTGGGGAATACGCAAGCAGACAAATTGAGTGGCAGCTGTCTCTGTGTGAGTTGATTCTGCCAAAACCTATCACCTAGGAGGTCTGTGACTGTTGCCTGAAGTTGACCCAGAAAAGCATTATGAATGGCAATGACGTGCTTCTTCTGCATGTGTTGTGGATTGTAGCATAATGAGTAGTAGAGTTGAGTAGAGTTCTCAACACAGCATTGTATAACTGGAAATATATCTCCTTTCCACTGCCATGGGCTCAAGGCATCTCTCCTCCCCCACCCAGGTCACTTGACAACCACACACTAACAAGGACGAGTGAGCATGGCTACTGCTCTTTGTGTATTTGCCATTCAATGAGAGGTCTTCAACTTTAACAAGGCCTAAGACTGGCATGTAAATGTCACCCCGACTTTAGTTCCTTTTACAGCTCTCCCTCCATCTGCTATTAATCCCACACACACACACACACACACACACAAACACACACAGACACACACACAGACACACACACGCGCATACACACACACACACACACACACAGAGACATACACTGTGGAAAAGAAAGTTTTAGTGGTTGTTAACTTTGTCCTTGACATTGAATCAGTGTTCTTTAACTTTTTGAGCGTGTTGTTGTTCAGTCTTCTCAGGTGGGAGGTAGAGGCATCCAAGCGGGTGCCTGTTCTCACTTAGGTAGCGCTGTAGACTCCCTAGATTGCAACTGTGATGTTAATCCAACACAGACTGCATTTGGTTGGCGAATGGCACCATATTACGGAGGGTTTACAGTGTTTGTGGAGATAGATCATCTTCTGACTTTAAACATGCTCAAGCGGTAGAAAATGATTAGTGGCAAACGCTTGCCTTCAAGAAAAGGCAAATGAATTTCCTTTCCCTTGTGCCTTTCCGCTCCAGGTAATGGCATTCTCCCAAGATGCTACCCTAGTGCTCTTGGAAGACAGAAGCAGCTTCCTCTCCCTGTATGTGTGCTAAATGTCACCCCAGACAGCGTTAATCCCCCTCTGAACGGCAGCAATCAGTTTCTATTTCTGTCAACAACACAACATTCATTAGATCGTACGGATTTCAATCAAGTCTCAGATTAGCTGGTAATGTCTAAACCCATCATAAATCTCCTTGCACAATCCTCTGCTGCTGTCAAGGAACAGAGAATGCATAGCAGACTGAGAATTGTTTTTATAAATACAGTAGCCTACTGGCCAACCTGAGATCGGAGGTCACATGAGCTTGTAATGTCATCACAGTGTCAGACGACCAGCTGTAGATCAGAGCACCCACCAGATACTCTGTGTGTGTATAAATGGGGTCAAAGCCTTAACCTGCCTAATCCTGCTCTTGATAGTTGTGTATGTGTAGGCAGCCATCCAGCGATCCCTGAATGAGAGATTAAGATGTTCTGCAGGAAAACGCTGTTGTTATTCATAACAGACCTACAGTAGATACAGTGGGTTTCCATGGCGCTTTCAAAGTAAAGTACATTTTTTACATGTACAATAGGATGTTTTGTGGTGAATATAAATGTTTGCCACACAGCACTTTGCTTCTGCTGTTTGACTGCAATCTAAGCAGCAAATGAAAGCATTGCTAGTTGTATCATCTCGATTTTTACAGTACTGGCAGCAGCGGACAGGTAGAAGGTACAGCCCATGTTTTGTTTAAACTGACTATTTTTCTTTATAGTAAGGTTAATTTTTGGAAATTAAAAAAAGTATGCAAATCAACATTTCTGATATTCCAAAATAATTTGTGGAACACGTCTACTATTAAATCCATTTAGAATTCCGCCCAAGCACAACATTGATTTTTTTATGTCTCTGATGTTAAGATCGAAGAAAATGTGGTTGTGGTTTGTAGACACTGAAAATATGGTAGCATCAACTGAGCTGACATGCAAGGATGCCCTCTCTTCGCCACACTTAATGTGATCTGGATCACAATCTGGACATGGGGGTTAATAACAAATAATAATATATAATAATATTAAAAACAACAAAATGTAAAGAGGATGATTAGGATGAATACTCATAAAAAAAGAATAGAAAAAATATGCATGTGATTCATAAAATCAGTGTAGTGTTTTATTTGCCATCAAAGAGGGTATGGAGTCTGTATCAAATAGCTTACAGCAATTACTTCCACTGTGATGATCATTGGCAAATATGTGCTCACTGCAGAATATCATAACATGGCTTTTAAACAGGGAGCGGAATGGATTTAGATGAGGAGAGGGAGGCTCATAGGTTGTGGTGAGAGGATTAGCTGCTTGTGAAAGTTAAAAAAAGAAAAAGAGAAGAGAGAGGAAGCTCTCACTCAGCAATAACATTGTTCATTTTCAGTATTTATCTTGGGATATTCAGAGCTCTGGGTGGATATCCACAGAGATTAGAATAGAGGAAGCCTCCTTTTTTCTTCTGCAGGGAAGGGGGGCGGAGCTTAAGCCCCAGAATTCCTATCAAACTCCACATAGTGTTGTTCTATCCAATCTCACTAACCCCATCTGTGGGGCAGACAGGTGAGAGAGACATCGCATGTGTGTGTTGGTGGTGGGGGACGGACGAAGAGGTGCTTTCAATGTGCTGCCAGCTCTCAGCTGAATCTGGGCCAGATGTCAGCCTTATCAGTGCCAGAGCAAGCTTTAATGTACAGGAGGGTGTGCTGTTGGGGAGGCTTTGTTAGGTAAGCTCAATCTTGCCAGAGTATTTAGGCGTGAGCTCCACTTGAGTTCTCACATCCCTCTCTATGTTTGTGTAAATGGCGCAGGGTGTTATGTGTTCCTTTTGGCAAGCACTAGGCTTGTAGGAGCGCTATCTCTCTCCTGGTAGCCAAGCAATTTGCTCACGCCGTCAAACGCTGACTTTTAATATCTCCAGAACAAGCCAGGAATGGTTTTGGCCACGAGTGGAGTTGCTGTTAGAGCATGGGGCTTGGTTAAGTGCAGTGGCGTATGCCTGATGTGAGAACAGTAGTGCGTGCCGTGCCATGATGCTGGGCAAACGCGAGGCAATTCAATATCGAGCCGGCCAGCGAGGGGTGACAGGCGAGGCACCCTGCTGCTTTCGCAACAGGCTCTCGGTTTCTATCGGAGATGACATGAGGCCGCACCTGAAACTCTCCGAAACGCTCGGTGGCTCGCCTGAGCTGCGGCTCAGGGTCAGCATGCCGCAAGGGGACGAATGCCTTCAGGCACTCTGTTTTAACCTTTGCTTTACAAGGCAAGGAAGCAATGAGATGGGGGGAGGTGGAGGAAAAAAAGTCCGTCGTCACAGCCGCGTGCAAACGAGCATCGCCCGCGAAAGCTCCCAGGGATAGAATCATCTCTTGGCCCGACGAGGCGGCCAAATGGGTTGCGCGTCTCGCCAGATGCCTTGCTGCCAAGGATGTGGCGGGCACACGCACACGGCACCAAGAGTGGGCTTTCTGCAGAGATGAGTGGCTCCGGCCGGAGACGTTAGCTTACAAAGTGTCCCCCTTCCTTTATTCCAGCACAAGCCTGGAGAAAGCCAACTGCCCTGGATTTATAAACAGGTGGGATAGGAGCCAGTGTGCAGTGTAACATGTAACCAAGGGATTGAGAGAGAGAGAGAGAAAGAGAGAGAGAGAGAGAGAGAGAGAGAGAGAGAGTAACCTCTGTATGGAAGCAGGGAAGCAGAAAATGTAATCTGCACGCACAACCAAAACAAGAAAACACACCTGCACCAACCCAGGCAATTACCACTTATTTTCTCTATGCAAATAATGATTTGGAATCTAATCACTTCTCAAATTTAAAATCGAATTACGTACATTAGGAGCGAGTGATTTCATACATGCAATTTCATAAGTGAATTGGCAGTATCCATTTTAGCTGGGTTTTGCTCTTTGCTTGTTTTTGTGCGGAGCTCCGAGCTCATATAACCAGAGACAGTGAAGAGGAGCTTCACATGCAGCCTTCAACGAACCAAGCTGTCAAAAAGGATCATTGGAGCCAGGTAGACACAGCACGATGCAGCGCAGTGGCACTCGTTCACCTCACAAAACGGAAATCCTCCATCATAACCCCCCCCCAAAAAAAGGCTGCTTCAAGCCCAAGCTCCTCCACCCTGCCACTGTGGATAAAACCCTCCTGCCTCTTCACTGCCGATTGCTTCACGCGAGCGTGAACTTGCTGTGAATATATTCAAGGACAAGTGCAAATATGGCAAACCCATTTACATACCCCTTTCTTTGCCCCCCCACCCCCCACCACCCCCAAGTTATTCCTATTCCTGTTTTTCCTTTCCATCTCAGTGATGTCTGCACACTTTTTTTTCCAGTCCCTCCATCATTGTGCAAAAGCCCTCAGTCTGAGCTTGGGGTGTTTGTCCTCCTGCGAAATCTGCTTAGCGAGATGTTGTCATCTTGTCATGGTCGGCGGTCCATCTTTGGCTAATTTCTCGGGGCCGAATCGTATTTTCGGCTAGCCCTTCATCCAGTTAGGGCCTCCGAGGGGCTTCCCGACTGCTCGGCCCCTCTCCCGAGCGGAGGAAGCTCCGCCATGGCGCTAGCAGAGCCCTCCCAGAATTGAGTTAGAGCCAAGATCCATTGTTTTAGCCTGTCACAATCGGGGTGGATTTAGGGAGTTCTCGGCACTAAATCTCCAAAGGTGGAATGTCAGGGATACATTTTTTTGATGTATTGCGCTGAGCTCGGGGAGAGACAGACACCTTCTCCTGGCTGTCTGGTGGCGTGCCCCCACCCGCAGCTGAGCAATGGATCTGCATGGCAGTAGCTTGGCACGCCAGTGCTTGTGGCCTAGTAAGGAGTGCACACACACACACACACACACACACACACATATGCGCAGACACTCACACACGCACACAGTCTCACAGACACACGACACACACTTGCGCATACACATACGCACACACACAAACACACAGTCTCCCTCAAACCCTGCCACAATTGGTGCCAGGCGTCTCAGCTCCACCTGCTCGGGTGTTAGAATTAATTCCACTGAGCCTGCCCCTCGACTGGATTTCAACCCGGTGCAGATTGTTGCTCCAGGAAGCCTGAGGTTTGGAATTGACGATGGCGGTGATTCACATATGCCCCGTGCGGCTCTCTCGAGCTTTCTCTCTGATGTGGGTGGAGAGGGAGCCGCTGCCTTCAGCGGGGATATCTGGAGTGTTATCCTCCTCTCTTTCTCGCCCCAGGTGAAGATTTCTTTCTTTCTTTCTTTCTTTCTTTCTTTCTTTCTTTCTTTCTGTCTCTCTTTCCCTTTTTCTCATGCAGTCTCAAGCTCAGTGAAGGATGGTGTACTGATGGAAAAGAGATGTTGGTTTGATATATACTGTATTTTCTATCTCTATTCCTTCTCACTTTGTGAGATGTCCCAAAAATACCCCTGCTTTGAAGGAGACGTGCGCTCTGCAATGGACAGAGACAGCTTGCTTTTTGCAGCCCTGAAACTGCAGCGCTGCTCTTTGCTGGACGGTGTAGGTGTCACAGATGGAGGATGCATGGCGTGTGATGTGGGATTTGCATGGCAGCGAGCAGTGGGAGCTGTGAAGTGGACAGGAGAGACTGTGGTCCTCAGTGCCTCTCTCTCTCTTTCTCTCTCTCTCTCTCTCTCTCTCTCTCTCTCATTCTCTCCTCCCTTTCTCTCTGCCAGGAGCCTGGCTTCAAAGAACACATCAAACCACCTGCCATCTCTGCGATCAGAATCATATTTAATGCACAAACACAGCGTTCGGGGTTGACAGAGTCACCTCCGTCAAAGGTCACCCTCCCCATCTGGGCTGGGATTGAGACCTGGAACACAGAGCATCAAAGTTGTGTCACACATTACATAGGAACCCAGCCCCTACATCTGGGCCCATTTTGTTGATGTTTTACCCAAAATGTGGGGAAAAAAACTGTGACATGATAGTGTTCTAATCAGCTGTTATCAGTGCGGCTGCAAAGCCAAACAACAGAAATGAGGGGTTGGTTATAAACAACCACTCTGCAAGTGATACTTGTTAATTGAGCATTTCGCTCATGTCTTTTTCTTTGTGGCTGTGTTGTTGTAATTAGATTTTCCGTGCTGGACAGCTTCCTGTCCAGTGAGTTTTCTCCATGCTAAAGAGGTTCAAAGCGTGGCAGGACAAAGCACATAATCAAAGATGGAGATTTGGATGGCGACCACATGCAGACAGTGGCAGCGTGCATCTGCCAATCCCATGAGCCTTTGCTACTGTGAAGATGCTGCCTGACAAGTTGCAGGGTTTTTACAACACGCTGATTGTTTATAGCACTTAGAGCAGTGTATGTTTCCTCCCTCCCTCTTTCACTCTCTCCCTCTCTCTTCTTCTTTCTCTCTCTTGTCCTCCTTCTTTGTCTGCCTCTCTCCCTCCGTTCTGGAATATTCTCTGGAGTGATGGGTCTGGCACAATGCAAAAGTGCCTTCTAAAAAGATTTATGAGTACTTTATGCAGAGCCTGATGTGCCCTCTTATGACAGGCAATGCAGCGCTGGCATCATCCCCGTGTTGTTCCTTAAAGCGACATGCAAGTCAGAAGATTCACTATCTGTAGATTGCAATGACTTTTGCTTACAGGATAGTCAAGGGCTCCATACCACTCTGTAATACACATGGTGCTCAGGATGCCCGGTGTGTTGTTGAACTGCTGCTTCACATAAGGATACAGTAAATGGAAGTTTACATCACTAAGCCCTGGAATGGAAGGAGGGCTGAAGGGTAATATCAAGCTAACAGGGAATGGGGAACCTGAATAGGACAGTTAGCATCTGTGTGTGTGTGTGTGTGTGTGTGTGTGTGAGGCGAGAGTCATCCGTCCTTATTAATGACACAACATTGTCCGCATGTCCCCCATTAGTGTGCATCCGTGAGCCTGACGTTGCCATGTGCCTCCTGTAAACTCATATCCTCCCTCGAAAATGTGGCCATTTTCTGTGCTTTCGCCTGTTTTTGTGTATTTGTTTGTTTGTTTTTGTTTTCTTTTGTTTTTTTTTTTGGTTTTATTTTTCTCAGAGTGAAACAAAAAAATGTTCATGAAAATGTAATTATTTCCAAATGAATTTTAATCAAACTTCTCTTTCTCTTTTTTTCTCCCTCCTCTCTCAATGTGTCCTTTGTTTGGAATTCTGTCAAAAAGAAAAAAAAATGCTGTGAATTTCTCTTGTCTTAGTTTTGTGCTCCTCCTCATGGACCTGAGGCAGTTCTCAGGGCTTTTGAGGTATAAGTCACCAACAACATGAATATAAATGAATCTTCTCCTTCTCAAGTTAATGAACTGATAAGGGAGTCCAGCTTTGCCTGCCACTTAGAGGAAGAACATGTACCGCAGGATAGCCCACAGATGGGCAGCAAACATTGCCATAGTAACATGATGTGACTCGACAAAAGAGGCGACTAATAACGTTGACATGACTAATCTCTCTTCTTGTTTCTCCTCTTTCTACGTTCATTTAGTTTGTTTGCTTTTCCCATTTTCTTTGTCTATTTCCTTGTATCCATTTGTTCTGATGTCTCGTGGTTCCCCAGAACAGGAAAAAAAAAAAAAACCTACACACACACACATTCATTTTCTCTCTTCATCCTAGTTTCACTTCATACATTTCCTCTCTTGTGTCAGATAAGTGTAAACAGATAATTGTCGGTTTTTGAAATCACATTTTTCGATTGCGCCTCCAGATACCAGACGTGCAACATAATGTATTTACATGTTTGCCGATATTCAGCAAGAAAACAGGGCGCCTGCTTATTCAGTCTCTGAAATGGGAGATTGAATATGCTGTTGAATCATGAATGGGTGTTTGGGGCGGGATGGAGGAAAAGGGGGGAAAAATAACAACCCCATATAGCCTTACAAAGCACCACCGCTTTCATGAAAGGCTCACAAAGTAATTTGCTTTGACTGTTCACATGCTAATGGGTGTGTGTGTGTGTGTGTTTGTGTACGGGAGTGGAAATGCACAGTGCACAGACTCGGGCAGATTCACCAGCCTGGGTGTTGTTTGTGATTAGCTGTTCTTGAGGATTTTGAATTTCGGTCTGCCGTATCCATGGCAACCTGAATACAATATAGGGCTTTTGAATCAGAGCCCAGTGGCTTTCTGTTAGCTCTCAAGGCTGAGCAAAACAGCTGCCATACTGGGAGGGAGGGAGGCAGAGAGAGAGAAAGAGAGAGGAGTGAAGGAGAATGAAGGAGAGAGTAAAAGGAGGAGAGAGACTTTCTTGTTCCACCATTTTACCAAGCCAGTAATTCTGCCAGTAATCTCAAACAGGCCCTTGTTCCTTTTGGTTTCCGATTTGATCTGACTAAACTGATACCTCAGGGTGAAGGATGACTCCGTAGCGTCTCTGATTATGAACTCATGAAAAGATCCTCTAAAGATTGAAAAAAAAAAAACATAAAGAGAGCAATTCTTCATCTGCCCATAAAAGAACCTGGACAGTTAGACTGTTATCTCTCGAAAAGCATAAAATTATTATTTATTAGACAACATGCTTACTCTCGTCTCCTCCTCTTAGAAATAAGTTACATAAAAAAAAAAAAAACACTGCTGCAGAATCCTCATCAAAATGGCCACCATTACATTCCAGCAGTCAGCAGACAAAGCAAAGCTGACTCTGAAAATGAGCCCAAATGGCCAATTAGGTGTCTGACCTCCTGCGCCACCTCATCAGTTAGCATCTATTTGTTTTCTCATGCAGTTAGCAATAAAAGACAAATGACTGTGCTCATCCGAAAACACTGATGGCACATTAGCTGGTATCTGGGGAGGGCTTTCTCGTCGAACCCGACCGCTCTGCACTGTGTGTGTATGTGCTCTTTTTTCTTTGTTTGTTTGTTTTATTAATTTATTTATTTATGTTGCTCCTTACTGTGTACGGCCCAAAGGCATGTGAAAGTTTAACGGTGGCCACTCTTGCAGACATTCGAGACCAAGGTGCCAAGCCCGTCATGGTCTACATACACGGAGGCTCGTACATGGAAGGGACGGGGAACATGATTGACGGCAGCGTGCTGGCCAGCTATGGGAATGTCATTGTGATCACGCTCAACTTCCGCGTTGGAGTGCTGGGTGAGTGTGTTTTCTGTCTCTAATCTAATTCCCAGTCTCTACTGTAATCTGTTGTTATACAGTATTGTTACAATCTGTTTACTTTGCATGCATGAGTTTAGAAAGAAAACTCCCTCTGTTTGAAATGAGTAGGGCAGGCACAAGGTCTATGGTGTCAATACTTAGAAGGCACAGTCAATTTGTGGGTTGCCATGCAGCCTCCAAAAAGAATGGAGGCCCACTGAAGGAAAAAGTCTCTGTAATCAGTTATCCCGGCACAGCGGGGGGATTCGTTTGCTGTGGGAGAATATGTGGGTTTGATATGGGTTGAAGGGAAAGACAGACACAAAGAGAAATCAGATTATCCAGGGAGGAGGTTGCAGTGGTAGGAGGAAGAGGAAGAGGAAGAGTGCTGTTATCCCAGCTGTACGGCACAGCACAGGATCACTATCTCAACACTCTTTCACAGACCTCAATGGGCCCTATGTGAAGGGAGGCACTTGCTAAACCAGATTCAGTGGGCTTAAATTGTTTGTGCTTGCAGATCTGTAGCATTCTAATGTTGTTAAGATCGGTGTGTTAAAACTGTCATCAAAGCACATGTAGAGCATAGCACAGGGCCCAGAACCCGAAGATTTAAGCAAAAAAAATAATGGATTATGTTGTTGTTACATCGCTATGGATTATGTGATGGTGTTGTGTTTTTGTTTATATTTATTGGTTCTAGGCAGATGCTCTTTTTCAAAACGACACACAATACAGTACATTGCATAGAAAAATACTTACTCTAATATAAACATTTTAGTAAATAGATGCATTAATAAACGTAAGGTGGCAAAATAATACTAATTTAGATATACAGTATCAACTAGACTAAATAGAGGCAATATAGAACGAAATGCAGTCTGAGCTATGGTACAGTATGTCTGGGATTTTACAATGGCACAGAACTTGATTCAGTCACACCCATGCCCTTAAATGCAGACTCTAGGTCTGCCAAGAAACAAAGATGCCCATATACCCCAAAAAGACTAATTACAAATCGCAGTTGACATTTAGTAAAATGGCAGGTAATTAATTAACTTCAAAGTAAAGAGATGTGCCTTTTAACGTCTATTACAGTAAACATCTCCAAGCTGTCAGAAGGACGTGCTGTATGCCTGTATCTAGATGTGTTAATATGACTTCCAGCAATGTACTGTAGCCTGTCTGTACTTTGTTACTGGTATCAAAGCTGGGCCAGAACCACGTCACGTAGCCTAGAGGAAGCCCAAAGCTTAGTGGAACTAGTTCAGTGACGCACAGGCACACAGGGCTGCTGTACAGTTTGTCACCATTCCTCACCCAGCCCTGCACTTTTCTCCCAGAATCAGTCCCAGTCAAAATATTTGCATTTAGTGAGTCATTTCCTCATTTCACACCTGATTGTGGGACCCAAATGTCAAGTAATTGGGAGGTGAAAATCCGCTGTGTGCTGATGAATGACAGCTATCTGTGTGTGCATCGCTCTCTCCTTGGGAGAACAAAGGATAGGTGGCCCTAATAGGGCTATAGTTAGCAGACTGCTGAAGACAGGCAAAGAGGGGGATATGGGCCGTGAAAAGGAAAAGATGTTGGTGCTGATTGCCTCATGCCGAATGCTAGCTTCTCAATGCCATGGAAACGAAGGGTCATATTTTCAGTCCCAACAGAGAGGTATAAATAGGTCCCTGTCCACATTTCCCTTCAAGGCTCGTAAACTTCTGAAACAGCAAGTGTGAGTATCGGAAACTTATAGGAAATAAAATAGAACTGCTGTGGAAAGTTGAAAAGGTTCTCAATTGGGTTAAGCTTAATGTATTGTACTGACTATTTTGTAAATATACTTCAGTAATATAGCTAAGGTAATTTCAGTGTTTGTCATTTAGAAATGGACAGTTAGAAGAGATCAGCACTGTTCATACTTATTATGATGATCCAAAGCACAAACAATGCCATGAACCCTTTGTGTGTGTGTGTGTGTGTGTGTGTGTGTGTGTGTGCGCGTGCGCGTGTTGGCGTGCATGTGTGTGTGTGTGTGTACTGTATACACACTTGTGCGTGGTTGTGTGACTGACAAACTGGGGTTCCACTGAATGCAACAGACAGTGTGACAGCATGGTCATGCATTGTACGCCTTAACCTTTGCTACGGAGGGAAGATGCACTAGAGAGCATTAATCCTGCAGTTACAAGTTTGTTACAAAATTCTGAAGGGATTATTGCCTAAAGTAGATTAAATAGGCCAAATATGA
>JAVQKI010383519.1:0-12410 GCA_036025975.1 Nematalosa erebi
GTAAAATAATTTTATATAGAGAGAAATTTATATTTAACAATGCTATCAGTTTCTCTTTAATATCAAAATAAATGTTCTTTTCTTGATTTGTAAAACACTCCAGTTTTCAATACTGTTCAGATACTTCAGGGGAGTTCTAACGCGCTTAATCTTCAACCAGCTTCTTCCTGAACGCAAACGGCTGAAATGAAATAAAACCTGTATGATTGAAGCAGCCATTTTGATTGTTGTTTTTCTTCCTGTAGTTCCAAGCATCTCAATAATGTTCTTGGGCTATGAACTCGAGGTGGGAACCTCTCAGTACCGCTGTGTTCTCGTGCAATCGTGTTCCAATGTGACGGTCATGTTCCATCTGAACGGCTAGTGCCAAAGAAAGTCCAACACCAAGGTTGAACTGTGCCTTTCAACCACCTATAGGTCTCTCCGAGATCGGACGTTGTGATAACCAAGGAGACAGGGGTCAGTGGAAATGGCATCATGGGTAAAAACCGAATCATTGTCCGATGAACAAGAGCTGGAGGTGTCCTCACAGGATGGAGAATATTGCTCGAATGGGGTGGATAAATCCAAGTACTGTAGGAGAAAGAGATGAAATTATACTCATTAGTCTCCTTGTGTGCCTTAGCAGATACATTTTTTAAAGGATTAGCACTTTTGAAGAAGTTTTTTGCCATTCAGTGAGAGTGAGAACTTACCTCATCTGAAATAGACAGTAGAAGTCTATCCAACTCCTCAACCAGCTGTTTGAAGGTTGGTCTTTGTGTGGGAACCGCATGCCAGCACTCTCTCATTTTCATGTACCTGTAAGGACAGAAATGCAACACACGGTCAGTTCCCATCACAAATGAAAGTTTAAAGAGCTGTGTGCAGCCATCCTAAGGGTCAGGGGTTTGATACCTCAAAAGGCACACAGGCTGAGAAAGGGTGTCTTGCTTTTGATTCAAATGACTACATTTAAAAGCGTGGAAAAAGGAGAAGTTGGGTTTCTTACAGCTCATGTGTGCAGTTGGAGGGCTTGTCCATGCGATGGCCTTCCTTCAAGAGCTTGAAGAGTTCCTCCACGGGAATCCCAGGATAAGGCGAGCCACCCAGAGTGAAAATCTCCCACATTAAAACACCAAAGGACCAGCTGGGGTGGGGAGAGAAGAAAACACCACATGAGTCTTCATATTAACACACAAGTCACACACACAGACACACTAACATTTAGACACACACACACACACACACATCATGCCAAAGCAGAGGGCCAGCCACGAGCTTGCACCCCTTGAACAAAATCCTCACAAAACACCAATTCATTCATTAAAAGGCTTATTTTCGCTCGTTAAAAATGTACAAGGGGCAAATCGGGTTAATCTATGCCAGGGTGCTTTCCTCAGTCCAAATAGCATTATGATTAATCGGAACAGGCCCTAGCATTCCATCTCTTTGGGGATTCCAGAGTTCCTTCCTGGTCAGCTGACGGTCTGGCATGGCTTGGGGAGATTAGTGATTAGACTTACACATCACTCTGGTGGGTGTAGATTCTGTCAAACAAGGCCTCTGGCGCCATCCATTTCACTGGCAGTCGCCCCTGCAATTAAAGGAGAACATGAATGCTTAGCAATGGTTGTTTGCTGTTTCACATAGAGCTGATGGTAACATGGCTATATGTACATTGTGTGTGTGTGTGTGTGTGTGTACATGTTTACATCAATTGTTCTCTCTGATGCACAAAGACACACAAAAGCACTAATTTACGCACGCACGCATGCACGCACACACGCATACACACGCAGACCCACAGACCCTTGCTTGCCTCTCTAATCGAGACCCCTTCACCCAATTATCCCCCATTAAGTGATCTGCCAATCAAAGGGGACACATCAAACATCTGTCTTTAAAATCATTAAAGCTGCAAACACCCCAGGAATGGGGGGGGGGGGGGGTCGCGGTGGAGGGGGGAGTTTAGGGATTGGAAGGGGTTGGGGAGGGGGACTGGCGCCTATAACTGGGGGCTAAAAGACCCCGATGTTTACAAGAAAAGAGAGACCGGGGTAGCTGGGAAGAGGATGAGGCAGCAAAAGTGGGTTCTTAAAAACGCCCCACCGCAAAAAAAACAAAAAAAACATCTTCTTCTGAATTCACTTACATTGGTTGTTTTCTTGTAGTAGTCAATCTGGTGGACTCCACGAGCCAGGCCAAAGTCAGCAATTTTCATGACATTGTCTTCGGTCACCAAGACGTTCCTTGCGGCCAAGTCCCTGTGGATGCACTGTTGGGTTTCAGAGAAAGACAGAGAGAGGGAGAGATGCTTAGAGAGGTCATATAATTACAAACACTATGGTTGTGACAATGATGCAGAAGCTGGCGCTAGCAGTCATTCCTTGGGGTTTGTGGTGGTGGCATTCCAGAGTAACACTGGGGGTTGCTTTTCACACACAAAAAAAAAAAAAAAAAAACACCCATCCCCACACATACACACACATCAAAACAGGACAAATATGTCTGACTATTCGTATGTTTCTGTATGTCCCATAAATCTCTGCTGTTTTAGACTGTGTCTAGGCCCTGCTGTGCTCGCTGTAAATACACTCTGAGGTTTCGCCCAAAAAATCAGAGCAGCCCGCCCACCACCCTTCACATCCTCAGCTAGCTGGACAGCATGGATGTCATTACGTTTACTCTGGTTTCGCATTTTAAAATAGACGCCGTATTTGGGGAATGGGGGGTTGGAAAGGCGAAGATATGAGAGAGAGAGAGAAAGAGTGAAAAAGAAAAAGAAGGCGAGAGGGAGGAGGAAAGAGAGAGACATGTATACATTGCGTGGGTGAAAGAGCAAGCGTGGAAGAGGGAGCAAAAAAAAAAAAAAAACTCCTGGCCCCCAAGTTTTTTTTTTTTTCTTTTTTGTGGGCCGGTAATGGAGGAGCATTTCTCAGACGCTCACATTCTTAGCAGGCCACAAAAAGCTCGTAACACGATCCCGAGCCCAAGCAGGTCTCTGCAGCCTGTTTGCTAACAGATTTATGGTGCTGCTAAAAGGGACAAAAGCCCACAGAGGAGGCTGGATGGGTCAGACGACCGCCTAAACACGGCCACAGTGCTCTCGCCCTCTCTCAGGGCTGCTTAAAGAATGCCGGCAGAGGATAGCGTGTCAACGGACGTCACTGACACACATACACACGCACGCAAATGTAACCCGTTTGGATGAAAACACTGAGGGTTGTCGTTGAAATGGTTAGAAAAGAAAAGGAACACAAAAAAAAGTGACGAAAGAAAAGGTGTGTTAGATGTTTGGGGGTGGGTTGGGGGTTGTTGTTTTAGTGTCCTTTGACTCACTCTCTTAGAGGCCAGGTACTCCATGCCACGCGCCACCTGGTAGGCACAGGAGAGCAGGTCCTTGAAGGTGAGCTGCTCCTCGGGGACTTTGGTCACGTCGAAGGTGTAGTCCATTCCAGGCGGACGGCGAGCTCGCAGGTACTCCCTGAGACTGCCCTTGGAGGCGTACTCCACCAGCACATACAAAGGACCTGAGAGACATGAAAGAGAGGAAAGAGAGAGGGAAGGAGAGAGAGAGAGAGAGATAGAAAAGTTTGAGGGTTGTTAGACCTGTCTATGAATTTGAGCTGCTGTGCAAACTTGACTTGCCGGCGAGACAAAGCACACAAACTCACCATCTTGTGTGCAGACTCCCAGAAGATTGATGATGTTCTTGTGCTTTCCCATGCCTTTCATCAGCTCCATCTCAGAGATCAGGTCTGCCAAGTCTTTGTCAGTGGCATCGTCTGGATTAAAAACAGTAGTGTTGTCACAAACCAAAGAACGCAGAGACTCAACTGGTATATATATCTTTTTTTGGTACACTCCATGCTGGTGTATTTGCCACTGAGATGACTGTTACCTTTCAGCATCTTGACAGCCACAGTGGACACTTGCTCTTGATTCTCTTTGTTGATGCCGTAAGCATCTGCCCTCACCACCTGACCAAAACAGCCTTCACCCAATGGTTTCCCCAAAGTCAAACTGTAAACAGAAATGAAAAAAAGATGATTAAAAACTGGTAAAAAGTTAATAAATACAGAAATAAATACAGGAGACTGTTAGTGAGGCACTTACTTCTCTCTTGGGAACTCCCAGTCAGGGTCGTAGGGAAGCTCAAACTCCAGCACCCCGGCCAGCATTGGTGAGCAACTGGAGGACAGTCTAGCTACTCTCATTAGAGACGCGCTGGACTTCCCTGATGAGTTAGACTCCACAGAGTACTGAGGAGAACATAAGAACAACAAGGTTTAGTTGGATTACACGTACATATTCCATTTGGTGACAGTACTATAGAGAAGTTTCGACAAAATGGTGACGCCAATAGAGATCCAAAATCAGTAAAGCCATACACATACCTGTCTACGCAGAGGGAACTTGGAAAGCTTCTGAACTGGCAGAACGTCGAATGGTTCTCTGCTAGGATGGACCTGCATACGACATAGAACCACAATGATGATGGCCATGACCAGAGCCAGGACTCCTGAGGCGTAGATGATGATGTCTGTGTACTTGGTCTCCATCTTCTCCACCTCGTCTGCCACCTCCTCCTCTGCAAAAGCGAAACAACCGAAAAATGTTAAAACTACTCTGCTGGTGGTTAGCATAGGAAGTTAGCTAAGTGAGTGTATTTAATCAATTAGACAGAATGGATTGATTGCCAAGTAACTGAGTGATTGTTAAGCATAGGAGGACATACCAGAGAGGACTGTAAGCCATGCAGACTGGTAGGAGAATCCAATGGAGTTGCCAGCCAAGCATGTGTATTCTCCAGCATCCTCCATAGTAATGTTGGTCAGATACAGCACCTCCACCTCGGACATGTTCAAGCTCCCAGTCTAAAATAATACAAAAGGACATCTTTCATGTCTCTGTTACAAAGAAAATGATCTGTGACACGTCTTTCATATCCGTACATGGATATGACAAAGTAATACATGGCATTCATACCAGTAGAGGCAACGAACAAGGAAAACGTTTTCGGACTGTGTTGATTGTTACCTTCAAGATCTGGACGTATGGGGTGCCGTCTGGCCCATATCGGCTGCCGTTCTTCTCAATGTGTTTGAGCCACTGGATGTGAGGCTGGGCATCACTGTACACCTTACAGAGGAACTGGGCGTCTCCCCCTACCACAGCAGTAGTGTTGGCGGGCAGTCCGGCCTGCAGGATGGGTCGGTGTGGGGAACGTTCTAGAATTAGATAGAGGGGAAAAAGCGAGTCAAAGTTTGAACTATTTGTGTCTAGGGAACAGAATGGCTACTTTGAATACTGTTCTTCTCAACACAAGCAAGTGAAAATAAATACTGTCTGTGTAAATGTTTTACATTATATGGTAATTTATATCTTTTACATTAAATAGTAATTTTCTGACAGATTCTTTGACTTAGTGATTTGTGACTAAGTCACAAAAGTGAGGGACAAAAGTACCGTTGAGGGAAGGAATTAAGAGAAATGTGCTGCCAAGTCAGTTTAAAACAAAAACACAGTAAATGAGCTAAGTCAAAAAATGACCGCATTTTGCCAACTCCAGTAATACTCACACAAACACACACGCACACACATACACACTCACTATCTGCAAAGCAGAGGAAAGCATGTTAAATGCTGAGAGTGCTAATCTGATAAGAATGCCAGAGCAGTGAAAGAGATAAGCACTGCGTCCAAAGCTGGCCAGACGTCCACTAATTGGTTCCATTGGTGGGGGATATTTTGCTCACTCTCTCTCTCTCTCTCTCTCTCAATCACACACTCTTTCTCTTTCTCCCTCTTTCACTCTCTGTCTGTCTGTCTGGCTGGCTGGCTAGCCTCCTCTCTCACCCTCTCCCTGTGAGCTGGGATGCTTTGATGACATGGGATTTCTCTGTTTTTCCTCTCTTTTTCCCATTTTCTTTACCCCTCCCCCTCTTTCTCCCTCTCTCTTTCACTCCCTCTCTCTCTCCCTCTCTCTGCATACTGACAGCAGTTGACCCCATGCTGGACTCTTAACAAACAGGTCTGTCACAGGTCAGGTAGAAAACTGGTCTGGACACTGCCTCTTGCTTTGCTTCCAGGCTCGGTGGCACGAGGACCGACGCCAGATCACCCCCCCCCCCACCAGCCCTCCCCCGCTGTGCCCCTGCCCAAATTTACTGCCCCCCTCTCCACACTCAGGGCAGATCTTAAATATCACCACAGACATCTGAAAGCCACCGAGTCGACTCTGGCGCCTCTCGCCACACGCACCGCTTTCAGGAGCTGGTGCCTTGTGTGCCTCTCTCCCTCTCCTTCCCTCCCTCCTTCCCTTTCTCTCTCTCTTTCTTTTTGACCTCTCTCTCTGTCTCTCTTTTTCTCTCTCTGTCTTTTTCTCTGCCCCCTCCTCTATGTCTCCCTCCTGCCCACTTTCTTTCTCTGCTTGCCCCTCTCTCCCCCTCCCTGTCTTTTTTTGTGTCTAGCCTGCTGGCTATCCAGTCGCTACCAGCAAGAACAGCCGCTCTGGGCCAGTTTGACTGTGACCTGCACTGACAGCTGCTGACCGTTGTGGGATGCCGCTGGCTCCACACAAATCCAGGACTCCCTTTTGACTGGTGGACAGACCTGCTGAGTGGGCGTGCTTGTGTGTGTGTGTGTGTTTGTGTGTCTCACCGAGCACATCCAAAAGGTAGCTGTGGGAGATGGAGCCAAACTTGTTCTCCACCACACACGTGTAGTTGCCCCGATCCGATGGAACCACACTCTCCATCACCAGACTCCAGTGCTGGTGCCGAAGCTGCTCAACAAACATGGCAAAAAAAAACAATGTTTATCCACATATTATACACACACAGTTTCACCTATTCACATGTTATAAAAACACCTATTCAGGCTACACTCCCATTCTGCACCAATATGAGAGAACAAGACTGCTAGTCTAACACAGTTACTGCAGTGCTCACAAATAAATCAGGTCATAAAATTGGCTTTAATGCCATTCCTTATAAAAAGGTATCAAAAGAGTGTCTTCACCTTGATGCCCCCGATGCGGTGCTCGCCCCGGAACTCACGCCCATTCTTCAGCCAGCGGATGGTGGGTAAGGGGCTGCCTGTGGCGGGGCAGCGGAACTTGACCGTGTTGCCGGCTGGAACGGCGTAGAGCTTCTTCTCCATTCGCTGAGTGTGCGTCCAGTGAGGTCCTGAGGGACACGGGAGAGGACAGCAGAAGACACGCATGAGCTACACTTTCTAGAACGTTCAAAGGAACAACGTTTTCCATTTAGATCTATATTTCACCTCAGCTGACCTCTATTACCTGATTCTTATATATCTTGCCTTATATAGCTTACACTTGACTGAAGATATTTTGGCCAAGACTTTGGACTGCATTGCTGAAATTCTGTAAACAAACCAGACTTCCACCACCATGCTGTCCTAGTCAATATTTACAAACCAGGGCAAATAACCCAGCCAACCCATTCAAAAATAGAAAACCAAAAGAATCCGAGCATGTGTTTTTGCTGTACTACTGACCTCTGTTGAAGTACACCTGGTCATTCTCAGACTCTGTCAGCATGTCATCCAAGCCGTTGTCCTCATCATCATCTCCAGAGCCAAGTGAGTCTGAAAACATTGGGTGAAAAAAACAACAACATTAGAGCAATGATCACATAGATGACATCACTATCTAAAGCTCAGCCGTGGTTGTCACTGAGTGTCACATTCTGACAACCAAAAACTTTTTTTTTTGTTTGTGTGTGTGTGTGTGTGTGTGTGTGTGTGTGTCTACAGTGACATCCATACCTGCCACAATGATGGTAAAGTTGCGCACTGTCTCCCGCGAGCCTCGTAGCATGCAAACGTACAAGCCCGAGTCATCGTAGGTGATGTCGATGATCTCCAAGACGCCATTGCGGATGTGGATACGGGTGCTGTGCTGGACACGGGCATTGCCCTTGTACCAGAGCACCGACCCTCGGCGGCCGGCATCACAGCGCAGCTTCAGCACATCACCGGGCTCCAGCAACAGATGCTCAGACTCGTCGTCTAATGTGTCCTCAGAAACATCTAGAAACAGAACGGCGGATATGGTGCAAGTCCTTAAGTTCATTGCTCAAGTTTTGCAATCAATGAAATTATAAACATACTCGAGGACTCAACAAGAACTTGAACCCTGAACTCTTAACTAAACAAATAATAATCAGCATAGGATGATTCAGAATTTTCCAACACAGCTCTGACAGGTGTTCTTACCATCTGCTGCTTCCAGACGAGCGTTTGACTTTGAAGAATGGGACAAAAGTTCCTCTGGAAAAAAAATAAACAGAATTCAAAATTTTGGATTTCAGGCTTAAGCAATGCATGTAATCAATCAAACAACATTTTTGACTAAATACAACAGAAACTGAGTTGCTTACCCGGATAAACTTCAAGCCAGGCAGACTGCATGTACTGCCCAGAGGAAGTCTCTGCCTTGCACACGTACTCTCCTGTGCTTTCCAGTGAGACATTGTTCAGAGGCAGGACATTCACCTTGGATATATTTCCTTGAAGAGGCTGTGGAAGAAAAATGACACTCAAAATAAAGACACAATTTTATAACTGTGCAAACTCTCCCCTCCCCAAACACACACACACAAAAACACCAAAATAAAAGGCTTGTGTTAGGAATTGTAATTCAGTGCTTAAATGTTCTTGTACCGTTAGAGCTCGTAGATGGGGCTGGTTGTCGGCTCCGAGGAGGCTGTCGTCCTTCTTGAGCCACTGTATACGTGTGGAGGCTGGCTTGTGGACCTTACACACCAGCTTCACATTCCCACCCATCACTGCAGTGGTGTTCTCTGGGAACCCCGGCACGAGAGGAGGACGCACCGTTCTGTGGTCTGCAGCAGGAGAGAGAGAGAGAGAGAGAGAGAGAGAGAGAGAGAACGAAAGAGGATGGAGCAATGTAGAGAGAAAAAAAGAGGGAGAGAAAAAGATGGAGGGTTAAGTAATTTAGTCACTTTGGCAAGCATGTGTAACATTGCAAACACCTTTTGCATCGCAAACATCACATGCTAAGATTTAAGATCATTTGTTTTCGATCATTTGCTTGTGCTGGAGGCTTACCAAAATACCCAAAGCATCAGACTGTGCAAAGGGACTCATAGACCATTTTGTGTAAGTTTATATAAGCAACACACTCACACTAGTCAAAAATGTTTTGGAACCGCAGAGTGGAACCAGAGGATTATTCCAAACACCAGATTTTGACGTCATATTGGTTAGCATCATGGCACCATAATTGAGACTGAGATTGCCAATGCTGCAGCCATTCTGACCACACACACACACACGCACACACACACACACACACACACACACCTCCAGTGAACTCAGTCTCCCAAGTCACCCTGGCACACTTGCTAATGAACTTCATGAGTCCAGCTGGAAGGTTGGCCTGTGTTTGACCTCTCAAATGGGTGTGAATGGTGGGAAGGAAACATAGCATCAAACTAACAAAAACACACCAAAAGCACTGGACCATGAAATACAAGGGTGGCCCTCCTTAGTCTTGAACTGAGCAAGAAAAACAACAATCCAGTGTTAACCTTTTGCAGTTTACACTGCATATCAAATCATTTTGAAAACTAGTTTTGAGATCAATGAAATGCTTCAGCAAACCCTGATCCCACTGTGACATCTGAGATAGCTCCTATATGTGGATCTCAAAAAAAGATATGAGGCTAAATGTGGCTATTTGCCTGTTTCAAAAAGCCCTTGAACCAACCAAGTGGGCAGCTATAGCACAACCCTGTTGTGAACTCCCAGTAGTGCTGTGTCAATCTGCTGGGCCACAGGTTACCTTTGAAACTCTCACAGCCAGAGCTAACATCCCAGCGCGCCTCCCTGCATGCCTCCCCTGAATGAACTCCTTGTGTATGAGCAATCATTAACCACTTGAGCTCCCAACTGCCCTACATTGGCGGCCCCTCGGATCTTTCCTGCTACAGAGGGGCCAGTCATCACTGAGGTGACAGTCAATCTACTGACATCTTCTTTTTTTTTTTGTTGGTGTAGTGTTGGTGGTGTGTATGTGTTTGTGTGTGTGTGTGTGGGGGGGGGTCCTACAGAAGTTACATTCAACTGACCAACACAGACACACACATCATATTTTTTATCTTGTCTGTGCATGTTTTCCCCCTACTCTTCCTTTAGTGACAATGATGGCTGTGCCTTTGCCTGTGTAAGGTAGTGCTGTCTAATGAATCTAATGCCCTCTGGCAGAGCTTCAGTGAAGCTTTGTTGAGACCCACCACAGGGTCCCTGAACCTTCTACACTGGCCCACGGTGAGCTTTAAGCTGGCAGCTAGGGTCAAAGGGAGAGGGGCAAGAGAGAGGAAGAGAAAGAAAGAAAGTGAGACATAGAGAGAGAGAGAGAGAGAGAGAGAGAGAGAGAGAGGAGTCCCTCTATTCTTTTATGTGTGTTTCTGCTCTGAATACACTACAAATATTCTGCACCTGTTAACTCTCTTTAACTTTTATTTTCTAGTTTTTAGCATTTTTTTTATTCTTCACGTTTCAGTTTACGCTTGTCTTGCATTCACAGTGCTGTAGTGTGTGTGTGTGTGTGCGGTAGAGTGGAGTGGGGGTTGGGGCACTTAGTGGTGAGTGCAATCAATCCACAGCCATCATAACAAACATTTGAGGCTGAATGCTCACCTCTGACAGCACGTACAAAACCCGAGACAAGTCATGCATTTGTACAGAGAGAATGGGAACCGCATCCCACTAAACCCCCCCGCCCCCCTACCCCAAACACGCATACACACACACACACACACACACACACAAACACACACAACCTCCAGCCACTCACAGCTGGCACCAGGCCAGACAGATTTACACTTCCGAGCCTCAGGGCTTTGGTCGGATCAGGTAGCACAGTTTACGCCTATGAGAAGAGGAAAGAGGAAGAGAGAAAGGGGGGAAAAATACTAGAACCCGTCTCCGGAAAATGATTACAGGCCCCCTTCACTTTGCGTCACCTTCCGAAGAGGCACCGGCTCGATGGCACCTCTCACTGGATAATGGGTTCATTCACAAGCCCTCTTTGCCAAAACTGTGGAGACTTTCACTGGACTGCGACCAACTGTTTTATGCCCCCTAGCTGCCCCTGGTCTGGGCTCAGATAAAATTATGACGCACTATTCAGTTTTATTGTGGGAGAAAATAACCTGTATTACAGTGGCATAACAAAGCAATAAATCTATAGCGATCATTTCTTTCTGGAGCAAACTACATCTCCTCAATGGCCCTTCAGTCATATATCTCACCCAGTCCCAAGGCAAAAAAGTATTCTGTTAAAGACATGCACAGTATAGAAACCTACCTTTGGTTTGAATCTCCTCTGACGTGACGGCTCTTCCCCTGGCGAAGTCAGCCATGCAGAGGACCAGTATGAGGACAGGGAGATAAGCCATCTTGCAGACTGTGTGGGTCTTTTCTTGCTTTGCGCTTTCTGAGGGGGGTGCAGGGAAGGTCAGAACTGGCCTGAGGAAGCCTCAGCAGCTGGTGTACGGCATTGGCAACCCCAGTGCCCCACAACCCCGATCACCTGTGGCCATCAGAATGAAATAAAGGGAAAGATAAAAATCTCAATTGAGGGTGTTCACGTTCCTAAATGTTAGACACATCGACGCTGTCTCACCCATCTATGAATGTCCGCTACTGAATATGCAATAGGCTAGGCGGCAGTTAAAAGCTGTTGTGAGTGAATGGAGACTGTATTGCACATGGCCAGCTGCAGTCTTGTCAAATGCGAAGAAAAAATACTGAATTAACGCGGACCAACTCTTCAATTAAACCTTAAACATGATAAACAAATGAGTCTGTTATAACGTGTGTCTGTCCAACTTAATGTTTGTTACGGCATACACTATAATCTCTTTTTCGTTTAGCAGGTTGGTGCTAAGTGGTTCTCGTTAAAATTAATCGGGGAGGCAACACGCTGGGTATTCGAGTTTATCTGACACTTTTGTCATGCATAGAAGGGCGCACAAAGTCCTATTCTTTTTAGAAAACACCACAGCTCTGCCACAAATAGCAGTTGCAGTCTGTTTATACTGGAGGGGTATCTTTCATTGCGTGACGAGATCACAATAGGATAGGAGGAACGAGACCATGCAGAAATGATTGGTTTAGTGAAAGAATTGAGAGAACAGAGTTGAAAACTGACGTTAAGTTGCGGTCAAGAGGACTGTGAGCCTAGCGTGAGGCTATTTGATAGAGCAAGTCAAAGTAGCCAGAAAAAATTGATAGGCTGATCATTCCTAAGCCAATAAGCATATGCAACTTCAATTGTATTGCACTAGAATTCTTCAAAGCGAATGGTTCAGTTACTCAGCAAATTCTTTCATGTGTTTTCGGTTTGGGGGGCATAGGTATGGCAATGTTTA
>JAVQKI010383643.1:0-11314 GCA_036025975.1 Nematalosa erebi
AGTATATTATCAGTTTAAATACTGCAGTCTGTCATTCATGAAAAGTAATACTTCATCAACCTGTAAACTCATTTTGCTAGTTTGAGGCATTCTTCGCTAGGTATATCCTATAGTATAAATGATTTTAAAATATTTAACTTTTTGACAAGTGTTCCATTGCATTCAAAAATATCCATAGCCCCACCAGTGAAGTTCTGTGCCATACCTGAAGATAAGCAGAACCGATGCATTGAAGCAGGCTGCCCTTTTGAACTTGAGTGTGAGATATCAAATCCTGCTGCTCATGTCACCTGGTACAAAGATGGTAGAGAGCTGGAACCCCACAGTGAAAATGAGACTCTGTCTGAGGGTGCCAAGAGAAAGCTGTCTGTCCCAGCAGCTGAGGTTCGCCACACGGGGATATACACCTGCAAGACAGCAGACGATGCAGTCAGATTTAATGTGGATGTCAAAGGTGACACGCAACTGCGTTTTAATTTCTGATTTAATTTGTGTGGTAGATATAGTACTTTTCTCCAGAAAGCATAGTAATGTTCTTTTTTATGCAACTCAATCCTGTGTAGTTCCACCACCAAGGTTCATACCACTTCCAGAAGTAGAGACGAACAAGTCTGTCACAGTAGGCCAGCCAATCGTGCTCAAATGTGGGATTTCAGACCATACGGCCACAGTCAGCTGGTATAAGGATGGAGAACAGTTGTCTGGGGAACATGGAGTCACTATGGAGACAGAGGGAAATGAGCGAAAACTGATTGTTGCCTCAGCAAGTCTGTCTGACTCCGGGCAATACAGCTGTGCTGTTGCTGACGATGCTGTTTCATTCAAGGTGGATGTTCAAGGTGATTCCTTCACTACACTGTTACCCAGACTTACCGTCTGTGAGGTCCTAACCTTTGTCAAATTCGTTTTTCTTTTCTGCAAATCAAATTTCAAACTGATGTCTTCACTAGGCCAATAATCTGTTTGAAATTTGATTTCATTCATATTTAAAAGAACTGTTTGGAATTTTTATTTTCTTTATTAGGAATTATAGTTCTATTAACCAAAATCTTTCAACAAAACCCCTCTTTTAAACCTTCCTAAAACTCCCATAGCTCTGCCTGTAAGGTTCTCAGCACTTCCGGATGTTGCAAGGAACAAGTTTGTTGAAGCAGGATGTCCCATTGTACTACAGTGTGAGATCTCAGACCCCACAGCCCAGGTCTCCTGGTTTAAGGATGGAAATCAAGTCCTACCATTGGCTGGTCTTGACATCCTATCTGAGGGCACCTTCAGGACGTTGATCATCCAATGTGCAGAGTTGAGTCACTCGGGAGCATACAGCTGTCAGTCTGAGGATGATCGCATAGCATTCAAGGTGGATGTTGCAGGTGATTTTGAGCATATACTTTTTCTCAAAACCACTAACTGATTGTGTTAAAATAATGCTTCATCCACTAAATGCTGTTTGCCAAAATTAAAACTTATAACCTGTAACAGTAGTGTAAACATACTCAAGAATGACAATCCTAATCAGACCAAAAATGATGAATACTTACAATTGACCATCTAATCGTACATAACCAAAACTATCCACACAGAGACATCTGCTTAGTGTTTAGAGACTGCATAGTTTGTAGATCATCTCTCGACTTCTGTTTTCTCAGCGTGTGAAATTTGACTCCGACATTGATGTTAATTGTGTTTTTTTTCCATCACTATTGGTACCGTCTTAAGGTATGATACAAAGCAGTGTAAAAATAGCCCCTTTATGCATCTATTGTAAGTGGTGATTTCATTTAACACACAGAACTCGGAAAGCTTTAATCACACTTCGTTGGTGGTCCATTTTGCCATACCTAAAATGTTAAATATTAAAAAAAAGAAATATAAACATGATAGAAAAAACTGTATGCAGTGTGACCATTAAATTATGTTTTTGAATGAATGGAATCACCTGTAGCTCCGCCAGTGAGGTTCTCAGCTGTTCCAGAAATTGAGAAGAGCAAGTCCATTGAAGCAGGCCGTCCTATTGTTCTCCAATGTGAGATCACAGACCCTGCTGCAGTGGTTCAGTGGTACAAGGACGGGGAGCAGCTTCTGCCTCAGTTTGGAATTTACATCCAGTCTAAGGGCACTACGAGGACACTGATTATCCAGTCAGCCGAGTTTTCCCGCTCTGGCTTGTACAGTTGTAAAACAAGTGATGATTTCAGCGAATTTTATGTGGACGTGAAAGGTGACATACAACAGCTTTGCCAAATTTTTTGTCACAAATAAAACTAACCAGTATCGTTGCAGCCTATTAATTCTATTGTCATCATAAGAAAGCCTTCCTTTCCACCCCTGAAGAGATCCATTCCGCTGCTTTTGTCAGCCATTTAACCAGTTTCCTAATACTGGACCACTTTTTCTCGAAGTTGCTCCATGCTCATCAGAACATTTTATCCTTTTTTTGTTTTGTCTTTTTCCCCTCATCTCTAGCTCTCATTCACCACACATATTTATGCTTTTCATTTTAGTTACACATCAGAGAACACTCCTTGAGGATCAATGCATGACCATGTTTTTCACATCTCTAACCGCACTACAGCCCCCAAAAGGCTACCATTAACCAAGTTATCACATTATTCTTGCTTCTACAGTGGAGACTGATTTCTCCAGAGCTATCCAGGCAATCATCACCATTGCTCAAATAAATCAAAGCATGCTTGACTTATGCAAATCTTGTTCCACACTTTTGCAGAAAATGGTGGAGCCCAATCGGATGTGCACTAATAAAGTCATTCTCCTCCACAGCGCCTCCAGTGACATTTGCCTATGTCCCTGTGGAAGATCTCCACAAGAATATTGTGGAACAAGAATGTCTCTCCCTGTCATGTGAGGTGTCAAGGGCTGATGCCTTGACTCAATGGTATAAGGATGGAGTTGAGGTGCAGCCCGATGACAATACTTTGCTAGAGACAAAAGGCACAGTGCGCAAGCTTACTATCCAGGTGTCACAACTGTCCGACTCTGGAACATATACCTGCCGTGCAGGAGACAGCGCCTTAATGTTCAAGGTTAATGTAAGAGGTATGGAACAAATTAAAATACAGAATAAAAATACCAGTGTGGTGCATTGTGCCATCAGATTTCACTGACACAGTGTTTTCATACAGAGCCACCAGTCAAAATTGTCTTCCCAAAAGAAGATGTCCACCTGGACCGTCATGTCCCAGAGGAGATAGTGTTAAGCTGTGAACTCTCTAGGCCCAATGCTTCTGTGACTTGGTTTAAAGATGGCCAGAAGTTGCAGGACAGTGAGAATATCAAACTGAAGACGGAAGGGCCATATAGGCGGCTAAAGATTCTCCGCAGTGGTGTAGAGGATTCCGGGGAATATGTTTGTGATACTGCAGATGACAGAATATTTTTCCAGCTGAATATAACAGGTATTCAAAATTAATTACCCACAATAGATATTGTAAATATAATTTAAATGGAAAAAGTCTGTGTATCTAACTTCTCAGGTTTGAAAAATATATCTGTGGCCAAATATGCCTAAACTTGTTTACATTTGATGAAATGTTTTCCAATGTTCCTCTTGTAGAGCCTCCTGTGCGTATTGTATCTCCAAGTCAGTCCCAAATGGAACTCTGTCAGCAGACTGCAGAACGGATGGTGCTAAGCTGTGAGATCTCCAGAGCTAATGCAGCAGTTCGCTGGTATCGGGATGGGCTTGAGGTGGAGGAAAATGATAATCTTATCCTGGAGGTGGATGGGGTCTACCAGAGACTTATCATCCCAGAGACCACTATCAAAGATTCAGCTGAATATGTGTGTGACACTGGCGATGATTCAGTCACATTTTTTGTCAACATTGCAGGTACAGTTTTGCTATATTACACTGAAATACACAATACTTGGGGGATCCTTATATTTGATTTCAAAAAGTCATTTTAACATAATTTTGCCTTTATGCTTTGACTGTTCCTCCACACACAGAACCTCCAGTGAGGTTTCTCCGCCCAAGAAAGATGGCTTGTGGTGTGGACGTCTTCGTGGGTGACCCTATTTTGCTTGACTGTGAGGTATCAAGAGCAACTGCTGAGGTGACCTGGAAAAAGAACGGAGAGGAGATAGAAGAGAGCTCTAAGGTCACCATATTTGTAGATGGTCTCATTCGCCAAATAGTCATCCAGTCTGCAACACTGGAGGATGCAGGCCAATACATGTGTGATGCAAAGGATGATGTTATGGATTTCCATATCAGTGTAACAGGTAATAGTCCTTTCCAATAAAATGTTAATTTCCAATATCCTGATCTGCATCACATAACATTAGTCAATTTAATAATAATACATCAGAAAATAATAATGCATTCCTTCTTATTTTTCTTTTGGTCCAGAGCCCCCTATACAAATCCTGAGAAAGGATGACATAGTGACAGAGAGGCACATTATCACACCTGATGACATAGTGTTGAAGTGTGAGTTGTCTCGTGCCATTGGAACTGTCGACTGGTACAAGAACAATGAGCGGGTTGTGGAGAGTGACCGCTTGTCATGTGAGGCCGAGGGAGCATTTCGAACCTTGGTCATCTTAAACTCTGAGGTTGCTGATGCCGGAGAGTACATCTGTGATGCGAAAGATGACAAGGTTAAATTCTTTGTTACAGTGGAAGGTAAGATGAGGTGATTTTTGGGTGCAATCTTAATTCAAACATTTATTCGCTTTGAGAAATGTTCTTAGCTTGAAAGGGCCTCATGAAGTAGAGAGTTAGGGATTCATCGACTTACGACAACAGTGTCTTTCTGTCAGTGAGGCTGAGACACAAATCAGATTGTTGTTTCATTGTCCAGAGCCACCAGTGACCATTCTAGGAAATTCACAGCACCCCGAACACCATAGCCTGGTAGCAGGAGATGACCTGATATTGGAGTGTGAGGTGTCTCGGTCTAATGCGCCGGTTGAATGGTACTGCAATGGGAGGTTACTGAACCCAGACTTGCGAACACACATAGAAAGTCGAGGGACAGTGAGGAAGCTTGTCCTTACTTGCCTTGAACTCTCAGACACGGGGGAATACATGTGCGATGCCGCGGATGACAAAATGATAATCTTGGTGAGAGTCCAAGGTAATGAAACTGCGATTTAATAAATACTGAATGAAGAGGCTGCAGTGTACATTTCTGGCTCATCAGTTCAGGTGTGTCTTTATATTTTTGTGATTGTAATATGTTTCCCCTGATGTCTTTTAGAGCCACCAACAAAGTTTCTCAATAAGGAAGACGAGAACAAGATTGTAACCTATGAGAATGACAAGGTTACACTTTGCGCCAAGGTGAATAAGGAGAAATCCAAAGTTCGTTGGTTGAAAGACAAGGAGCCCCTATTAGGCAGTCGTTTCAAAACAAGCACTGATGGAAAAAATCATTACCTCATCATTGACCCAGTTAAGAGGTCAGACTGTGGTACATATGTGTGTGACTCCAGCACTGATGAGATGGACTTCATTGTTCTTGTCAAAGGTAGGTTTATAGGAACAATAACATGGTATTCTGTTTAGAAAGTCATTCTATTATTCTACTGTAACACTGAACTATGGAACTGTTCTAAAATTAGAACTGAAGGTGAAATTTTCCAAGCCTCTGGAAAATGCAGTCGGCCTCAAGGACAGTGATCTTGTTTTGCGGTGTGAGCTCTACAAGCCGAGGGGAGACGTCCAGTGGCTCAAGGACAATCAGGAGATCACCCCAAGCCGCCACTTCACAATCAGAGCGGATGGCTGCGAAAGAAGCCTCACCATACACAATGTCACACTAGAGGATGCTGGAGTTTACACCTGTGAATCCAAAGATGAGAAGACCTATGCAACTGTTGAAGTGCAGAGTAAGTGGAAAGATTGGATCAGAAAAAATTGGTTTTGTTTTCTTAGCCGCAGTCCAAATTTTAAATACGTTAGCATTGCTTGTTAGCATCTCGCGTTCTATTTTGGTTCAATCCACAGAGCCTCGCGTTGTTGAGTTTATTGCTGAACTTCACAACATTACTGTCATGGAGGGAGAGGATGCCACATTCAAATGTGTCCTGTCACCTGAGGACGCTCAACTGGCATGGTGCATGAATGGGAAGCCCATCGTTGCTGACGAGAAGTTCACCATGTCTAGTAGCGGCCTGTCCCACTCTCTTCACATTCATAACTGCCAGGTTGGAGACACCTCCAGGGTGACAGCTGAGGCTGAAGGTGTGGTATCCAAGGCCAGTCTTCGAGTGGAAGGTGAGGTCCTGAAGAGTTACTCTTACTTTCTTAGCATACTATGCCTGATGCATTTAGCGTAACATGATCCTGACATATTTTGGCATCTAAGACTAATGCAATAAAAAAACCTTGAGTGCTCAAGACGTCCTTCAGTGAGGTAAAGCTTGTGTTTAAATGCTGACATAATATTTTGCAAACTGTAAGGGACTTATCTGGTGATACTGTTCCCCTTCAGGCGCATCGCCAAGGGCGGGCTTTAGGGGGGCAATGGCCCCCTCCAAATGAGCATCATGTGCCCCCCCATCAAAATCTACCCAAATGCCAAGCTCCCCTTCCAAAAATGAATGACCAAGGAAAAAAAAAAAAAAACTGTTGCCTGTGTTTGTGTGCTAATTTTTAAATAATAATACACTGTTGAAATATTTTTACGAACATAATGTGCAAGAGTGATGTCCGGAAATAATAAATCATCTAGCAAGAATGAATGTCAATGACCTCTGAACTGGCGCTGTTGCAGCAGCAGTAACATCTCTTGTGATAAAAGGTGCGCGATACAGTTTTTTTTTTTTTTTACTTAAAACATTTACTAATTTTGTTAATATCATGGATCAAATAAAAAACAATTCATTCTGTTCACAAAAGCAGAACATGTATTAAATATTACAGTATGCCTGTTGAACAGGCGCTTTTGTCAAAAATTTTGGCAACAGGACAAGCCTCTAGTTCATGAACAAATGTCACTAGTAGCCACTACTGTGCAATTAATAGTCTATACACATGACAACAGTTTTGTCGCAACTGGTGCTGTGTGCAGTGTTTTATAATGCCTGTTCTTCAACTTGCATGTTGCATGTACTTTGTGTGACCTACATCCAGCTGAGAAACCCAAAGTTGTCATCCATTAGAAATGTTATTGGTCCCCAATATACAGTAGACCTACGATTTTAACTTGACAGTAAGTGCTAGCAACCTGAAAAGAAGTAGGCCTAAACCATGTCAACCTAATTCTATTTGGGGCCAAACAAAAATACCTCAGATAAAGGGACGACGGATATACAGTAGGCCTACTGTATACAATTTAGCCCTGTTTATTGTCTTATGGCATTGTCCTCTAGCATAAAAATCTAGACGTACCCAAGCGTGGCAAATCGTTTTGCTCAGCCATAGGACCTCAGTAGGTCTTCTACCAAGGCTTGGTAAGACCGATCACAACGCTCTATCTTTGTAGAGAGTCATTGGGCGGGCTTAGCACGATGACAGCAGGGCTGTAATGGTGCAACGCTGTGTGACGGTCGTTTGAATCGGCTTTGGATAAACTTTGGAAAAGTTAGACTTAGGCTATTCTTTGAAATTTGAGCAGAAAAAAAGCAAGTTATTGTTTCAAAGAATGCTGTATTTGCCGTTTTGCCAACATTGCTCTGATTGGTCACAGTGCTATCTTATTGCAGAGGCAGAGGCTGATTCAAGCGCTAGGATTAAGCCCAGTCTATCAGTCATGTCCAGACTATACATGTTGTTGTTATAGTAGGGCTTGTCTGGCTTACTGTCTTCGTGATGCTACTAACTTTAACATTGCCTACTTACTTTCAGTTGATTTAGTAAGGCATTTGATGTTCGAAAGCCTAAGGCCAGTTTGCATTTGCAATACAGGCAAATGATCAAACTCTTTCAATGTCCCTGCCCCCACAGTCCTGTTTCCACTTGATGTTGTGGTGGAAGCTGTGGCCATCACATTATGTTCTTTGCAGGCCCCAGTAGCTCTTTAATGCCACGTCAACATATTTGAGATAAATAATGACCCTCTCAGACATGCCAGAATTGTTGAAAAGGTGCCTGTGATGGCTGGTGCTTAGCAGCTTCTCCAGTTAGGATTCCACTGTTAACTGACAGACACAAGTGGCACCACTATGTAACACACAAACCACTGAAATGACCCGCCTGTACGAGCACATCGAGTACTACACTGCATTTCTAAACCATCTCGTCTTAGATTTAATACTTAAATATCATCGTTTTCATTTTTAACGTTGAATGTACATAATTTCTCTAGGCTACATCAAAGTAGCCTAGGCTGTCACTGAGTTTTAAGCAAGTAGCAGCAATTAGCCTGCTAGATGTAGACTGTCTTCTAATGGCTAAATGTCCATGTGGATGTGAAATTTTCTATACTGCATGTATGTTCAGAGGCACAGGTGTTGTTTACCAAGAATATGAAGGATGTCGTTGCTGAGGAGTTTGGGGAAGCCACGTTGGAGGTGGAGGTCAGTCTGGACTCTGGCGAAGTGCAGTGGATGAGACATGGACTGGTTATACAAGCCGGGTCAAAGTTCACCCTGAAACAGATCGACAGGAAGCGTAGCCTTACCATCCACAAACTTGTCCTGTCTGACCGTGGTACTTACAGCTGTGAAACGCTCCATGACCGCACACAGGCAAACCTAAGCGTGGAACGTGAGTACACGCGTGCCAAGTTGCTTTTCTCACTATGCGCTGTTGTTGTTTGTTTACCGGTTGCCGGTGCCCGGTGATGCTGCTACCTCAATTTGACCCGTTGTTACTGCCATTTGTTTTTGTTTTTCTTTTTTTCTAAACAAATTTGATTATCTAACGCGGAGTAATATGAGCAAGTGCTTGCGCCTTCTGTGACACTTGTTCCCTAATGTGTGATGGTCACCAACAGGTGACTGATAGTCGACCTACTGATTCTCAGGGAGCAGAATTCTATATTGACATTAGATCAGAGAGACCGAGATAATTCAATTAAGAGAGTCAAACGAGAGCCATCTTGCAGATAGGAATGGGTCGCTGTTGAGTACCCTCTTAATCCCTCTTGCTTGGCTGTGAAAATGTAGATATTATCAGATGAGTATTTGAAGCAAGTCTTTCTCTATTTCAGAAGTTACTCAGGTCATGGTCCATTTACTGATGCTATCTGATAGAGTAAAGTCTTCACTTTAACCTGAATTTACACATTTAGTAATTTAAAGTCATGAAGTCTTAAAATAATTGTGTCAATAATTCACATGCATAGCATTGCAGATCCAGTGATTTGAAGGTGCTGTGGTATTGTTTTTCCTCTGTTGGGATAGAGCAGTCAGTTGGAGTAAAGTCTGTGCTTTGACGGCTGTTGGCACCTCTGGTGAATTTGGATCTCTTTTCATTGCAGCTAAATTTATGCACTGGCCTTGAAAATCTTTGGTGGTGTCACCAACTCTCAAAAATAAACCACTCTTTTCCATGGTCAATGTTTGTCTGGTTTGAAATCAGTTTCAGAAGAAGTTCTTGTCAATAATGACAGATCTTAATTTGATCATATCAGAGCATTGTATTTGATAGTAACATCCCTGTATGTCAATTATTTCTACATTTCACTCTATGAAAATGTTTACATACATTTAATGATGAAATATCATGACCAAATATTTTATTTGTTCCCACTCCCCAGCGAGAAAAATAAAAATTCGAAAGGGTCTGAGTGAAATTCAGACTTTTGAGCGTGAAACAGCCTCGTTTGAGGTGGAGCTGTCTCACAGCAATGTCGAGGCAGCTTGGCAAAAGGACGGAGTCCGTCTAAAACCCAGCAGCCGTTGGCGCATGAGCAGCAAGGGCCGTGTGCACAGTCTCACCATCTCCAACCTCACCCTAGAGGACACAGGCACCTACACTTTCTCTGCAGAGAATGCTAGGACCTCTGCAAGGCTCACTGTGAAAGGTAATACACACACATCCCTTACAACAATGTAACTCATGTCTAACATAGAGCAAACTGCACTTTATTCAGTGCTTGAGTGCACGTTTAGTGTGCTGTGTTATGGGCCACTGACAAGCGTTCCTTTAACTTCCCCAGCAGAGACATATGGACATATGTTGAACTAGAGGTTCTGTAGCTACAGTATGTTAAGCTATTAATAACTGTTAATCTATTAATAACTAACCTGTCAACAAATTATGAGTAAATGTCATGTTGGCTACAAGCACACGTAAAGATGGGAACTTTGTCCTCATAGATTAATCATCCTCATCATCCTAGTCAAAGTTTTAAACCAATGACTTAAATCTAAACAAACACAGTAAGCTTTGTGCAAAAAGTGTAAGAGTACTGTATGCTATATGTAAATAACTAGGCTACTACAAAAATAATCAATAGTGACGCACAGGGCTGTAACTTCAGGCTTTTGAAACTTGGAGAGCACAAATGTCTACAATATCATAGAACAACTAAGCACAATATGACATAATCATGTTTAAAGAATAACCTTCAGTGATTAATCATAAGCATTTTTCACTGAGCAGGAAGACATGCAAATGTCAACTCCCTCAATTCTTAAATGCCTATTGTAGGTTGCTGAATCAGTTGAAGATCCTGTAGGATTACAAACACCATTTTTATAATGACCATAAAGTAAGGAAAGAAAGACTGGGAAGTCTACAGGGCATAGCTGTTAGTGTGCTGCACTGTTACTGGTATACAGCGACAGAGCCAGCAGTCAATGTAAACATTAGTGGCGAGGCAGACAGGATTTAGTAAGTCACTCAGCAGAGTTACATGAGGGGCCTACTGATGGAGCGACTGAAAAGCTACACATTGGAAATAACATTCCCATGCCAGCGACGGGGGGTAAAGGAGTGGCGAGCCATAACGTAAGCCCTGAAAAGGGCTTGGATTTCAGCCGCTGATGGCAGGACAATGGCATGGAGTGTGGGCCGTGCTACCACTCTTGCTATGCCTCAGGTTACCGATGTATAAAAAGACCTTCTACGTCACATGATCAGATTAAGGCTACTGAAACTTTTGAGGTATTCACAAGCATAAGTCCGGTGTGTAAGGTAATCTCTGCTATGTAAAGTCAATCAGTAGCACTTATCCCTCAGAGTCAGGACCTGTCAGTATGGACGACAATAGTATAAATACTGTCATTACCATGCGATTGCTATACAAGGAGTTCTGGAGGGGAAGTGTGATGGAGCAGATTTGGTCACGATGGAGCGGCTTCAAGGGTGTCTGTGTGTGTGGGGTTGTGTGTGTGTGTTTGTGTGTGTGTGGGGGGGGGGTTTGGTGAAGGACATAGGAGACGATACGTCGCTGTAAGA
>JAVQKI010383947.1:0-11493 GCA_036025975.1 Nematalosa erebi
AGTAAAAAGTTTCAGTGATTTTAAAGTGCTGCAGAAGATTTCAAAGTTCACAAAGTGACCACACTTCCATTTTTCCTTTCATTTCTCTTTTTACCTTCTGTAGCTTTTCTGTGTCAGCCAGCATTCATCTCGCGCTCTCTGGAAAGCGTGTGTAAAAGGGTGCTGCTGTCCCGACAGTCTGACCGCCAGCTTCCTGTTAGCTTAGCACACATCGTCTGAGGTTAGCCCCCCCACCCCCTGCTCCATCATTTTCTCCCCAGTCATCCATTCTTCAGCTCATCCAAGAGTGAAATGGAACATGAGGTCTGGCTGTTAATGGGGTTTCATGAGGCATAAGATGGCTTCCACCAGTGGTTGTCGTCATGAATCTTCCCACTGAGAAGATTCTAAATAGGAGGATTTGGCCATGCCACAGTGAGTTATGGGCTCTTCGGGGGGATCTCACGGCTGCTGTGAGCTTGTGTGTGAGGGAAAGAGGGGCAGAGAGAAGTGTGTTCCGGTGTCTTTCGGTGTGTGTGAGAGGAGGCTGGGTGTGGGGACATGTGGGTGAGTCATGAATGTAAAAATGCAAGAGTCTGTTTGCATAGTCCAATACATGCCCCTGTGACCACAATTATGTTTGAAGAGTGTTTGATCTTGTACTTCTGCTCAATGTCTGTGAGGGTTTCATTGTCCTTGATTTTATTTAAAAATATGTATTGTTTTTTTTTTTTTGCCTTCTTTATCTCTCATTCTCTCATCCTCTCCTCCTCTTATTCTCCCTCTATTTCTTCTTCCCCCCCCTGGATGTTGCATATGTTCATTTTGTGTTTATGATGCCATGCCACCACCCAAAGGCCCAATGCAAAGGGCCATAGAAGTGACTAGAGCCTCTGAACTCGTATTTGTGATGTGAAGTTCTCTCATATTAATCATTCTGTCAGTCAGTGGCAGAGCAACGCACCCGGGGGTTGGGGGGTGGCAACGAGAACACACAGCCTCTGAAACAGAGGGTTTTGAGCTGAAAAAAAAGAGGGAAGAGAGGAATACAGCCCATGCGCTTTGTGCACGTCTAGGCCTTGTTATTAATTTTAAAACTGACACATGCTGCACCGAGTCACACACACACATTGTGCTGTGGTGTGCTGGGGTAAGGGACGAGGGTTGGGACAGTTGTGTGTTGGGCATATTTAAGTTAGAGTCATTGAAACTTAAGATACTGCATGAACAGCCCGCATTTTCCTGAATCTCTATCTGTCTACCGCAACCAGTCCATCTGAAATTGTCAGGTACATGTATGTCTCAAAGAAATAGAAGAGGGGAGATGCTATGCTATGGAGGAAAAAAACACTGTCCTCATACGTGTTGGGTTGTCTGTCTCTTACCTTGAGGACAGTAGCTCTTTTGAAGAACTGTTTTAGCATAGAACAGAGCAATGTGAATATTTCTTTGAAGCAGTAGTCTGAAGTGCTGTGTGAAGGAATAAGAATGAGTACCTTAGAATGGATAGCGATATTGATGAGGGCAATGAAACTCTGTTTCAGCATTGTTTTCCTGTGACCTATTCAGTTAGCGATAGCTGCCGGTTGGCAAATTCAGTCTGTGTTGTAGCAAATTTTCTCGGCAACCTCAACCAACAGGATTATGCAAGTCCAGACTATCCCTTTAGGTGTGTTTCTCATGAAGGCCTTGGGGAAAGCCATGTGTGTCACCAAAAGTTTCATTACATATAGACAGACATGAAGAAGCTGATTTTAGGGAGGTGTCTATACCAAAGGCTGTGTGCCACAGGTACGGTCCATGGGTAACCCTAGCCGTGGGTAGATTCGCTACCAACTTCACAACTGTGAGTGTTATATTGCTTTTATTCAACAGTTCCATTACCAACTATTGAAGTTTTAAGATATCGAATAGTTTTTTCTACTGTTTAGTTTTCATCTCTGTTTTTTGTGTTTCGTCCCCAAAAATAGATCTACTGTTACCAAGCAACTTAACAGTTAATCACCGGCTTAGAAGTTCAGAGAGAGCGGCTATAATTTGGACGGCTTGCTTGCCAAGTTGCCTATTCACACTACTTTATAAAGCCATTTTCTCTGGAAAATGTGTGATTACCAGCTGTAAAGAGTCACCCGTTGTATATCGCGGGATATGCCCACTTCTAGTGACGCATGGAATCCGTTTCTTCCAATCAGAAATTGATAAATAGTTCAACCGGACCTAACTGTTGTATAATACATTATGTCGGCTTTTACGGTCCACATCCCTAGGCTTCGACTTGTCTCATTACATTGGCCCTGTGCAGATGCAGCAGTTGAGCAGTTGACACTTCTGACTGCTTATTCCACCCGCAAACCAAATTTTTGCAATTGTACGACACACAGGAACTTCTGGGAGACTCGGAATGTCTGTATGAAGAGTGATATAAAAAAAAATCAGGGACGTGTTCTCTCCCATAACCAACTGCAACCATAATTTATGGAACCAGCTCCAGGGGAATGCCCAGTCCTTGCACTGTTCATTAGGGTGGTGCTGCACTATTTGCAGTAAGATTGTAAGTGGTAGCAGTCTAAGTATGATCATGTGCTTGAATCTTGATTTCAGACTGTTCAGAGGAGTGATAATTCCTAGTTACACAGGCATTTGTTTTCTCCACCTAAGTGTGTTTAAGTAGTCTCTATACTGTACACTGTATGGGCTTATTCAACATATTGCTTTGCTAATTTGTTATGACATGTATTTCAACTCATTGTCCTGTGATCACTGAGTGGCCACAGTAAGGCAAAGAACAAAAAACATATTACAACGTAGAATGACTAGCGAAATAGCTAACCAGGGGGTCCAAGGAAACTCAGTTTCAGTTTCAATTTCCTTCCATTCTCTCCAATCTATGTTGTATAATATTCTTGTTCTTTTACCAAGAGCACTCTGATCTCGAACAGCAGGGCTGTGGGTTGAAATGTGCTGGAATAAGGTATGTTTATGTGACAGTGTAGTACTGTATGATCGCTTCCCAGGGTGTCAGTGGAATGATAAACACTGACTCCGCACTTGGCGAGCAACATAATCTTTTTTTATTACACTCTAAATTTGTCACATTGTTCTGTCACTGGCCTACAAACACAAGCCTTTTGTGGTACTTCTCTTTGCTGTGATGTTTGCTGTGTTGACATCTGCCTGACGTGTTCAACATGAAAACAGGTGGAATTGATGTATGGCTCCGATTCCTCTCAGCGGCACCGGGTGGCTGACGGTTGCTATAGGAGACGAGGTGATTGATGGCTTAGCCATGCTTTTACATACACGCCGATATGAGGGATTCCAACTCGGAACACAACCACGGGCGCAATCCTGATGGCTGCCATCTGTTAGAGAGATGGGGGTTGATGAATGATGCATGCCCCAAACACATTTCATTTACAGACACATTTATAATGCTTTGTCTGCCATTAATAATGTGTTATCCCTAAACAGTGACCTGTCACTTATTACTTTTGGGCTGTTCAATATGGCCTTGTGATTACATGGTCAAATGACAAAAATACACAAGAATCAGAGTCCAACAACGTCAGACTTGGGAGAAAATGCAATAGCTGTTTTTCTGTAGCAGGATTCTTGCTGTGAGGCATAGAACGCTGACAACAAATGATGCTGGAAAGGTGTTATTCTGTTTTTTTCATTGCCTTTGTATTGTATGGGAGATATGCTGTCTTGTTGTCTGTTCTGATGATGCTTGGTCGATTTGTTATTTATTTGCTGAGATTAGATTATTCTCTGTTGAAAAGGGAGCTGCTGTCGCTCTATTTTCTTTCACTTTAAATGCTGTCAGAGCAGATCATTGGTGGATATCTATGGTGATTTGATTTGAACTGTACATTTGCATTGATGTTTATTCATTGTAAAAGGCATTAAGTGCAATATACAGAACTTGTTTAAACTATTTGATAATAAAGGAGATTTTTTTTTCGTGCATAATCAATCCATCTGTGTATAACTCAAATTCTTCAGTTTTTCATAATTGTTTGTTTATGATAATAATTAAATTATCAAACACACTTATCACACTTTACAGTATCTTAGGTACCAAACAACTATTGTACTAACCATTTGAGGTCTTGCGTGCTTGTATAATGCAGAGTTACTTGAAATGCTGTCTTATGTTTTGTGTTTCAGGAATGGTAAACTACAGTGAGGTTTCTGGCTATCCTCTTGTTCAGCACTGGCGACTGCGATCCATCCTGTACCACGTCAAGCTGAATCAGTGGGTGCTCTCCCAAGGTAAATCATTACTGGACGTCCTCCCTCCATTTCCCCTCGCGGAGCCACGCTGCTCGGTAGGGTGCTTTGGTTCAGGCCACGCATACACGCCGAGCAAGGAAGGGGGGGCCGATGACATTTAGAGGAACTTTAGACCTGTGGCTGACATCCCGAATTTGCACCACTGAGCGCGCCTCGGCTCTGCTCTGCTCGGCCTCTTTTTATGGTCTGCTGAGCTGATATTCTCATACGGCCCCTGGAATCTGCCCAGACCTGCCATATAGTCGTCATAAAGTAAGACCACCGCTGATATGTTTTTTCTTTTTTTTCTATCTTTCTTTTTTTTTGTGAAAGGTTGCATTCACAGGAGCACTTAGGTCTTTCTGCCAAGAGAGTAAAAGTTCTATTCACTGGACTTATTCTCTTATTTAGTTATTTATTTCTCTCTGCAGACCCTAGAGTTGGAAATATTCTCTAAAGTGCATGTCCTGGCCATCGATGCTGCAATGGATAGAGTCTTTAGTTTATTGTGTGTATTTAACACTGTCTATGTAGAATTGTTTGGATTTTAATACTGTACTGTATTGCTATAAATGTTCGGGTTCAAAGGTATGCTCTCATAAGAGTCCTATTCCTGAATCACTGTTATTATTCTTTGTTTAGCTTATCTACCTGATAGCTGCAGGGTTTGTCAGTGAATTTGTCAACATCTTAGTGCTTCAAGGTGAGATGTTCTTGGCCACTTATTGAACATTGACTCTACATTTCATTGAGGCTATTATGTTGACATTTCTTTAGAAGTTTCAGATGATGGTGAAAAACAGAGATATGTTCCAGAATGGACACTGTTCACATGTAGAAGGGCCCAGAAAATAGCATGCTCAACCCACTGGATAATGTTGGCTGCCTTAGATTGCCCGTAGCCTTTACCTAAACAGACTGGAATTTCCTTCAAAATGGGATGTTTCACACTGAATGTGATCTTAAAAGGAATGCTGCTTCAATAGGAATGATTGGGAACAGCCTTAGAATTCAATTCTCCTCCTATCATCATCTGCCTGCAGACTCTCCAGCCACTTCCTTCCTATTAGCATTTGAAGTCTTCATTTTTCATGTGGCAGAGCATAAGTAGGAGTTTACCGATCCTTAGCCCAGATATCAAAGCGCCATTTTTCATAAAGAGTTGTTTTGTGTGTGCCTCTCTCCAGCGGACTGCAGTGCAGAACAGGCACGGGGGTGGAGGTTACTGCAGGCGGGATATTAATGTCAGCACTCTCCTCTGATAATAGCACACTTTAATGCACTCTACAGCATGTCCAGTGTTTTCCAAAGATATAAATAAAATGAACAAAAAGAATGAAAGTGGTGTGCAAGTGCATAGGCATACAGGTTCTAAGCAGGCTTTGGCGTATGAATACAGTATGTGCTCTAGTATTGCAATAATGACAGTTCAATTACTGTGTAGGAGAGTCACACAGTCAAAAGACATAACCGCCCATACATTTCAAAACTTAGGAAATTATAAACCCATTTCAGTATTGTGTAGATTTAATGTGGAAGTTGTAAGATTGTGTAATGTTTCCATTTTTAATGTTTGTTTTTTTTTCTCTTATTGTATCAAGCTCGTAACCAGAAAAGTTCACGCTATTATGTCAGTCTGTTTTTTCAGTGTTGCTCACTCCAGCTTTACTTCCCCACCACTTCTCTATTTGCCTCAGTGCAAAGCCTGTGTTCCAGTGTCTGAAAAGAGTCTCCTCTCTCTCTCTGTTTCTGGATGTTTACCAGCCTTCAGTTCAGCGATACACTCCCTGGATGGAGCCACTCTCCGCAGTGACTTTGTTTCCATCCTGAAGGAGTTTGGGAACCACTTCATCCAGGAAGCTGTCTACGGGTTCGAGGAGTCATGCACCATCTGGTACCCCAACAAACAAGTCCAGAGGCAGCTTTGGCTAGAGTATCAGGACATCAGCAAAGGTAAAATAGAAAGACAATACTGAATGTGTTTCTGTTTGTCCACTCTAGATGGAAGTAAGCATGGTCATTGTTTATATGGAACAATGGTGGTACATTTTCAGGTTTTGACTGTACCATCCACAGCTCATCACAGGAAAAAGGTCACAATGATTCAAAACTATGAACCTAAACTTCTCTGTGTTGAACAATGACATCATTTTCCTCACACCTACCCACCCCTCCCTTCTCCTCTTCTCCCACCTTGACAAAATGCTGTTCTATGCTTCCATTTGCCACGGCTTGAAATGTTGTTTTGCACGTGTGCCATGTTTGTACACTGGGTATGGCAGCCTTAGACAACACACTTCCCTCTGGGGAGGCCTGCCACAGCTGTTGAGCAGGTAGAGGCGAGCGGAGGAGGGGAGCGGGGAGGAGAAATGGGGCCTCCTGCGCAGATGTCAGGGGCAGACTCAGCTGGTCAGCTGACCAGCAAATCTGGGCCAGTTGCCTCTCATTTCCACACGCTGCAGTTAGAAACTAAATAGGCTGCGTCCATTGGACAAGGTCAGAACAAATCTTTTTACAAAAAAAAAAAAAAGCCCAAAAGGGGGAGCTGTAGTCCAGGAGCTTTGTCAGTGACACATACCCATTTGGTTCTAGTGCCCATGTGGACCCAGGTTCGAATCTGACCAGATTCCATTTGTCACATTTCTGTCCCTTACATTCACTAGCAGCTGTACACTATTCTCTCAATAGAGATAGCTATGTAAAATACCTACACCACAAAATGAGATCAATGCAGAATGTCAGACCCAAGGAAATTTCTGTTATTACAGATATTACAGATATAAAGACATACTGATTAGGACTGCACGATAATCATGAAAGGACCACAATCTCGATTCACATCTCAATACAATCTCTGGGTAAGACTTGGTTGTCAACGGACTTCTGTGGGGTCTCTGTTGCCTTAAAGAGAATGAACATTCTGCATTCTTGTTCAAGAAACCTATCGCTTACCCGTTTGTATCCTCACAAATTACACAAACCTCTGGTTAGGCTGTTTTTATGTTGTTCTGCAAAAATAGTGTTGATGACATATCTTGATATCTTACAGTTTTTCGGGCAAAAATAATTCTGGGACTAAACTCAAATATTTATATCGATTTCGATAAATAATCGTCCAGAGAATCGTGTAGAATTCTTTTCAAGAAAATTGCAATTCACATTTTTCTCCAGAATCGTGCAGCTCTAATACTGATGCTATCGTCCGCATGCATGGCGGGCCAAGCTGCCCGTCAAAACATGCTCTGTGACAGCCAGAGTCTAGATGCCATGTCCTCTGGGTCCTAGCATCTCCTTATTTATGAGCAGTAATAGGGAAGGAGCTCACAATAAAATTAAAAATGATTCTGTTGTTAAGAGACTCTTTTCTGCCCTATCAGATCGCAGCTCTGAAAAACGTGGAAGAGAAATCGTCAGTCTTCCATTTCTTTAGTTGTGTGGGTTACTGAAAATTTGCCCTGGCCAAGCAATCTGTCTTTTCACACTGCTCTTGTTTTTTCACGTCTGAGACAAAAGCGGATAAGTAATGACCCCTCGTATCCCAGCGCTTCAGTCCACTAAACTCAGCCCCATTGTTTCCTATGCTTGAATCGACCACTCTCCCATCATCCAAGGGCACCATGCCTTGCATTTCACTAGAACACGCAGCGGCTCTGATGGATTCTCTGAAATGATTGAGTTCTCGCACCCCACCTGAGATTGCCATTATTCTTCATCGGGCGCTCCAGTCTCTTGCCATGGCCATGTGTCACAGTTACGTTATTAAATGCACGGCATGCAGTGAGCTTTGGAAAAAACCTTGGGCAAATATTTTGATGTATATGTCATCCTGCATCAGTCTGTGACAGCTGAAGTTTCAATGTCTTAAATTGTGGACGGACAGACAGGCAGACATGCTGCATGCTACTCACACTACGGTCAGACACGGATGGGAAAGAGCTGTGTCCACAGAATACTGAAGTGACAGGAAATTCTTTTCATTTCTCCTGTGTCTTGGTGAAAGGTCCTGCTCTTTGGGTATGGATAATGAGACCACAGGAGAGTATGCTGATCCATTTACACACCCACATCCCAAAATGCAAGAGCCCCACTGGGCTTGGATGCGTATGCCGGCTAATCATTTTGCGGTTTTCCGGGGCAAATGCCTGCTGGTGATTTATGCATGTTAATCTGGGTATCTAGACGGACGTAATGGAAACCTAACTAATGCATGGAAGAAAAAAAAATTACTAAAAATATGCGAACACAGCCTATTAAAATGAGAGTAACACAAGAGAAATGTTCAAAAATGTAGACAGTTTTGGCAAGATAGTCATGCATATAAAAGAAAGTGAACTACCTGCTCAGTGATTTGCTCTCAGTTGTTTATGTAAGTGGTTCATGCAAATGGTGGTGGAGGGTCCTTTGGTGATTCTTATCATACTAATGCTTCCGAGTAAATGACAAGCCTTAACCAGATCCAGACGTGTGGAGATTCTGAAAGGGGAGATTTTGCAAAGTTTGGGAGAGTGCAACTGCAAAGTTCTGGAGACACTGTAACTGCAAAAGTGTCTGTGAAATTAATTCAATATGCCCTCAGTCCAATTTTGAATACCATCTGTAAGACATGCTAAAGCCTATCTGAGAGTGTGGTGACCTTTGCTATTCCCTCTAAAATCTCCCACTCTCCCCTGCAATTGCATACACTCGAACCATAGGAACAGTGTCGAGTTATTATATAAGACTGTGACCTGCAGCCTCTTATAGAGACAGGCAGCACATAGGCCCAGGAGGAATAATGGGTGCTTGTTCAGCTCTATTACGAAAGATATAAAGGTGAAAACAAAGCTGAGAAAAATGTTGTGATGTTAGAGGTGGTTGCCAGCCACAGTTCTTTGATTTAGACACAGTGTTAGAGCTTGTTAAAAATAAAACTCTAAAAGGACGTTTTTTTTTTGTTTGTTTTTTGTACGGAGAGTTTGTTTGTGTCAATATATTTATTTATTTTGCTTTATTTTATTATTTGTCAAAGCCAATAAGTTAGTTATAAAACTCTTCTCAGTGAGAAACTGCAACAGGAACCTTTTCCCAGGGGTCTTTTGTGGTGGTCAGTTGTAGCCTCATCTCATATTGTCATCATTGATCAATGAGACAGTTTGATACCTAGGTGCTCTTGACATTGTCTGAATATACATGGACATATCTCTCATACGAAACAAAAAAATCCAGCTCAGGAACAGTTTTTAACAGGGGTCTGCTACGGTTCAGTTGACCCAGGTTTACTTTATCATCATAAATAACAAAAAATATATATATATTTCAAGAGAGAACAGCAAGGTTGTATCCCAGCTCATGTAAAATCTTCCCCTACTCTCTCTGGCTCTCTTTTTCCTGAGGAGATGATGGCTGAAGTAGCTCTGCTGTAGGGAGTGTTTTTCCTTCAGGAAACTCGGCCCTCTGTCTCTCTCCAGTCATCCTCTCCTCTCTTACATGGCTCTCCTGACAGCAGGGTCAGAGGGCAACGACTGAGCAGGACAGAGCTGCTGTGCTGGACACGCTCGCCTGAGGACATGAGGAGGAAGGAGAGAGAGAGAGAGAGAGAGAGAGAGAGAGAGAGAGAGAGAGAGGACGAGGGAGAGAGAGAGGTGTATACCTTTTTCTCCGAAAAGAAGAGCTGGCTGACTAAGATGAGGTGAAAACAGAGTGACTTGCTCTCCTTTGCTCCAGGCTTGAATTAAGGTCACGGGGAGACAAAAGAGGTGGTGGATCTTTCTTAAGCCTGATATGACGCTGCCATAGAGGTGAGTCTGGACAAAGAGGAAGGGAGGAGGAGAGGAGAAGAGAAGAGAAGGGAGGAAAAGAGATAAGAGAGCAGATGGGAACAGAAAACTAGGGATGATAGGAGGTGGAAGTTGAGCAGAGAGAGAGAGAGAGAATGGAGAGAAAAATAAGGAGAGAGCTGTGCTCCCTTCGGCCTCCATCACCACAGAGCCCACACTTCACCTGGGCTCCATCTCCACAAGCCTCTGGGTCTCTGCAGAGAAACACCTCATGAAGCCTACATGTGAAGCGTGAGAGAAAGGGGTGTGTGTATGTGTGTGAGACAGAGAGAGAGAGAGAGAGAGAGAGAGAGAAAGTTGAGGCAGATGTCTTTAGTCAGAAACATGTCACAGGAAGAAAGACACAGCAGAAGGTAGGTAGGTGGAGGAGAGACTGCATCACACTTGTCAAATATAAATAACCTCTGCATTACAATTAAGCCAGACAGGAACATTTGCATGTGTGTGAGATGTTTTTTTCCCCCCTTCCTCTCCCTCACGCCTCATCCTAGTTGTAAAATAAAACCTGTAAACGAGTTAATGATTAGAGCCCACTTTTTATATTAGATAAAGCCAGTCTCTACTGAATAATGACTTCAGAATTTTTGATAGTGAATTCTGATGTAGGGGTAAAGTCTGTAGCCCTAAGGGTAGAGTCATTAGGCTTTAAACAGCACGTGTGCTGGAGAGACCTTACTGTAGATGTAATGCATACATGCGTAATAATAATGGCTTTCTTAGAAATATGAGAAAACTTCCTCTATTGGTAATGAGTTAATTATGAGGGCTATGTGTAATTGCTGTTTGGAAAGAACATGTTTCATTGTTGGATACATGTAACTTGGAGCCATTGCCAAACATTTGCACAAATTTGACATGAGGCTTTTAGATGACTCACCAAATGACAAAAAATCCTATTCACAAAGTACAAAATATTCTGGGCACATTTTAACTCTGACTAGCAAAGTTAAAGTAATTACAAACACAGTGTTCTAAATTTGAACATGACGTGAGACAAGAGTGCTTCCACTCAAGATGGACTCTTTTGTGTCTTAGTTGCAGTGATTCTCACTTGTTTTGTGAGATTTTGCACCAGCAGCCTGAGAATGTAATATTCATCTGCAGAGAGTCTCCCAGATTCTATCAGTTTGAACATCCTATCTCGATTTGCCACAACCTTTAGGTGACAGCCAGCTCTAAAAATTTTGATCCCTGGAGAGAATTTCTATTTGCAGGGGGCACTGTGTTATGGTCGGCTAAGGCGTCCATACCATATGCTCAGGGACCTGGGTTTGATTCTGGGCCTGGGTAATTTAGCAGTTTTTCCCCATCTCTCTCCACCAGTCACTTCCTGTCATACTGCATCCGTACTGTCCTGACTTATTAAAGACAGATATATTAAGGAGGAAAAAAAAAAATGTATAAAATAAATAAATAAAAAATA
>JAVQKI010384119.1:0-18915 GCA_036025975.1 Nematalosa erebi
ACCATATTATTCAAGTCACATATTAATGAGATATTGCCAAAGCATGCTAAATGAACTGCTAAGACATTAGATTCCACATGTGGTTAATCGCACCATCTAATCTGCAGTAATTAACCACACCATAATACAGTATGCCCATTGTTAACAGAAGAAACGTCCATGATCATTATTTTTTAGTTATGATAATGACACATGAGCACATTGGACATAGCTTAAACACTAGTCTGTCGCAGAGAACATGAACACCAACGTCAGATTGGACCACCTGCACAAGCAGGACCCCCTGACTCTCCATATGAGACTTTTATATCTGCACTTTAGCCTTTATCTCTCTCTGTTTCACTCTCTCTCTGTCTCTCTCAGAAAATGATTTCTCACAAATACAGCAGGACAAGAGAAAGAAATCATGTACAACCCAAACGGCATTTCCACCCCAAAGTACCAATAAAAGCACACTTATAGTTACAACAACACCACTGACCTACTTTAAAAGGGAGCACTGGCCTGGAGACAATAGACAGAGACACAAGTGTGAAAACACTTTAGAGGACAAAACCCTTCAAGACCTTAAGAAACAACAACAGTAACAAAACAACAACAACAACAACTCAAAAAAAAAAATGGAACAAGGCCATTTGTATTCCTCCTATACCTTCAGTCTATTTTCTCAAAGGTTATTTGAATTTGGTAAGGAAATTTAACTGGAATTGAAAAGGCTGACATTTTTGCATGGCCCTGGACTGAAGCACTCACCTCAATCGGCTTGCATTTATTCATTTTAGCAGGCAACACTGCACTCGTTACGGTCCTTTACCATGTTGTGTTTTCAGCACATTGCAAAAGAGGGACAAATTCTGCCTTCCACACAGAAGTCTCCTCTCTGCCCTTCGGTATATTGCAGAAAAACGGCATACATTAGCATCAGCAGTTTTTTTCCTTCTCTAGCATTACCGATTGAGGTGATTCACCCAACTCTCAAGGAATGAGGGTTTTTTAAATTATTATTATCATTATTATTATTATTCATGAAGCCATAAACAGATATGGCTTATTTTTATCCAAAAATATTTTATTCTTTTCATGTTGGCAGACATGCACTATTTCTACTGCTTGTGAATGATGGGTTTATTTTTGTGTCTCTCAAAAAACATTTGCTGCTGTATCCATTGGGGTGCCTACAGTATCTTCCAAATGCTCCGTGAGTGGGGAAAAAGGAGAGGGGGAAATGAAGCAAAAAAAGAAGCTGGTCTCCCAGAATGGAGGGAGGAAATACAGCCCATGTGAAATGGCAAACAACGTCCATGAGTGGTGGGTAGATCAGGGAAGGAGAAGAGGACAGCAGTTGGCACCATGCATCTAAAAGGGAATGATGGGGGTAGGGAACAGTCTGTGTGTTTGAGGGGGAATGCTTGAGACAAGGGGGCACACAAATAAACACAGGGCTTCCTCATTTACCGGTGCTGGGTGGTGTGAGGTGCCCTGTCACCCACTGTAATCAGCGCGAGGCGAGAAATTAGCTGGCTGGGTGCCACTCGAGGCCACCAGAAGGCTGAAGGAGTCAAGGTGTTTCTGCGGCGAAGGACACATACCCCTACCCCCTACTCAGCCTCCAAACATAGTCTGCCACCAGTGTGTGTGTGTGCGCCATGTTTCTATGCTTATCTATGTATGTTATTTGGTGCATATGTGATAAAAACAACCTTATGTGTGGGGGATGTAGGTGCTTGAGTGCATGGCCATGTGTGTATGAATGTGTATTCATGCTTGTATGGAGGAGAAATGACTTGTGTACATTTGTGTGAGTGTGTAGACATGATGGAGAGAGAAAAGGCGAACTGTGTGTGGGGGAGAGAGATGCTTTTCGATGTGACCATGACTAATTTTGTGTGTGTGCTTATACTGTATGCTATGGCACACTAGGCCAGATATGCATGCTTGAGTGTTAGGTTGTCAGCTTTATGCACATCACCACAAATAGTGTGTGTGTGTGTGTGTGTGTGTGCCTGTGTGTGTGTGTCTGTGTGTGTGTGTGTGTGTGTGTGTGTGTGTGCATTCCGCATGCATATGTTTACAGTAGGTTTACAGTCACTAAAACATTTTGTACATCCTACCCTCACACCCCCATCACTATTTCATCCTTTCTTTCTTTCTCTTTCTGTCTCTCTTCCACCCCTTTTCTCTCCTTCTCCCTCCTTTGTTCCAGATTTGGCTGGCCACTCTCTCAGCACAGCTGGAAAGCAGAGAAGTCGTCCTTGAGGGGGTATGATGACGCATTCAGTGGACTGGAGAAGTGACCCCCTCACCCCTCCCCACACTGACTCCCTATGCCATGGGGTGCAGTAAGCACACACATACACGCACACACACACACACACACACACACACACTTTGCTATGGGATAGAATTTTACACATACAGTACACGTACACTCACACCTGACACACACACACACACACACACCTCCTGCAATGGCAGGAGGGGGTTTACACCCCTCAACAACACTCAGCATGGATATTCACATTAACACAGGAGCTGATGAAGACCTAAATATTTAACATCTCCTTGCCACTGCTACTTATCTTTATTTTTTCGCCTGCAGCAGCCAGCTAATATTGAATTTCACGTCCAGTTATTAATCTCACAAGCACGCCCATGTGTCGATGAGCCACACATTTTCTGTGCACTGTGTTCTGCCAACGGCACCTGTCCACCCCTCCCAGAGAGCCAAGTAATGGCAATAAAAAATGAAGCCATGCTGCCTTCTTTATTAAACCGCATGGTGGGAGGGAGGGCAGGGTAGAGAAATATATACGAGCAAAACACATTTCATTTATGCTGAGGAGCTCATCTCTCTGGATAATGCAAACGCTGCTTTTAACCTTGTCCCCTAAATAAGCATGACACGCTCATATTCTCAGGCGACACAATCAATTGTATGTACAGTAGCAAAGTGTGTAAAACCATGCGGAATATGTAGGCGAAATCAAGCAAGCAACTCAAGCAACTCCAAGATGTTTTCAAAAACATACTGTGCAAGCACATCTACCGAAGACATATACTTATTTAGTGACTCAGGGCAGATGACATTCCTTTCCCACATAGTCCCCAGGCACCTTGGATTCTTAACATCACATTCTGAAGTTAAATTTAAAATCTTTACAAGCGCAGATACAAACACACACACACACACACACAGACAAACACATACATACTGTACATACACACAGACACACACACACAAAGAATGTTGACACACACAACCAACAACTCCACCATACACATACACATGACAAAACAAAAAACATCCATAGACAACAACTAAGTGAGTGCAAACAGTGCGTGAGTGTTGACGTGCACCCAGAAGGTCATGGGGCCCAGTGTTTTCTACCTGACTGAAAAGGGCACTGTGCTGTAATCATGTTAAGACGCACCCGTGACAGGCGTTGATTAAGCCAAGAGGATCTCTGACAGCCATGCAGGCAGGCAGGCAGGGTTTCCGCTTTCGACAGCTGGCCTGCCACATCCCTGCACTGCATTCAAATTCTCCCAGAGAGGGGAATAATCCCACCCTCACTGTGTGAGCGAAGACGAGGTAGCGGGCGAGAAGCAGCCTAACTCTGCTAAAATTTACATCCAGCAGTCCGAACAGAGGTTTGGAATATAAAATGGGAAGACTGGTGTTTTTCTACTGATGGGAAGACAAATTCCCTTGGGGAGCCACTACCTAAGAGAGGCACCAGGAGGATGGAGGTGAATAGCAAGAGGAGAAAACGGGGAAAGGGGGGAGGAGAAAACAACATGTCTTTTCTCATGTCTCATTTAATAGCACCCCCAAGATTTTCTTTTCACACTGTATGTTAATATACTGTGTGTGTACTTACATAATACACAGCATTCAATACATCCCCTAACGGGTGAATGCATGATTAAACATAAGCTGAACAAAAATACAAGCCCATTGCTCTGGATAATGTGAGGGAAAAGGCTGAGGGAGATATAACTGTGAGTTAGAAATGGCCCACCTATGCTCCTTTCAGGAAAATTATATCAAATATGGGAGAGATCTAGGGCTGTTCCTGCTTCACAGCTTCACAGTCTGGGCAGCGTACATTCCTTCTGCATATATCATCATTAACTCTAAATGGACAGAAAATTATTAGAGGCTTTTGCAGGCACTCTCTTTGCTGGCACTGTCTTTTCCAAAACTTTTCTGGATCTTACATTGTTGGGTGAGTCGGGATTGTTGAGTGGTTATCAAAACTAGCATTACAGCAGAGGGACAAAGACGATCAGCAAACAAGAAATGGCTCCTAACGGCAACCACTCTGCCCCCCTCCCCCACCACCTAATTTAATGACTCTGTCTCCTGCTGATGTTGTGTTGTAGTACAGTATAGTCTCTGCAGTAGTCACTAAGCCTCCCGCTCTCCCATTCTGCAGTGCCCTGACCTCAGGCCCTTTTATGAACATCATCTCGCTCATCTCTCCCTCACTTTAATCACCTCAGATAAACACCATGCCTGCTGTTTCACACCATTCATAAACACACGTGCAAAGGGGAACCAAGAACGTGTCAGTCACCAAGCACCCAATGTATAGTCATAAGTCTTAAAACTAGAAATCCTCTCTGAATCAATCCATAGCCCTGTTGTCCCAGGTTACTTTGTGCTGTCTGTACAAAAAAGAAATAGAAAATTTGATACATCGACAAAATAACTAACAGGCAACTACCGTTAACTTTATTTGGGCATAATGTAGGTAAATCAAACTGAAGGTATGTTACTGTGTCCCTGTGACTCTTAGCTGCCACATCACTATTCTGTCTATGCTGTTGTTTAAATGTAGCGTTCTTTCTCAATATCAATAAGGATATGGACTGATTCACATCAGATTTCTCATTTAAATGCCTTTGTAAAAATGCCATCTGGCAAGGGATGGTCTCACAACCAATAGCCAACAACAACCCCGAACATGCTATATGCACACTGCTGAATGATGGTAGGAATGGTGCATGTTGCTGTGACATGTAAATTGAAGTGTTGAAGCATTTGCAGAACTACACCAATTATTGACAGAAACAATCTAGAAAAGAAAAACAGACTCCTTAATTAAACAAGCTGAGAACACAATCACATACACACAATACACACACACACACACACACACACACACACACACACACACACACTCACGCCCACAGTGAAGCATCTTCACTGATTGTTTCTTTGTCTGCCTGTAATTGAAAGTGGTTTGGCACAGTCTATTGTGGAAATAACTCCATTCATATGCATGTAAACCTACACAAGACTGACTATGTGTGAAAGTGTGCGTATATGTGGTTGTGTGTCTACAACTGAAATTGATTATACTTCATTTTGAATCAAAAACTGAGGTAAGAATACTGATTTTCTTATTAAGCACAGTTTTCATCAGAATAAACTGTTGCTGTGCTGTGATGCAGAAATATATTAAGAGAAATTGGGGGGCTGAGGGCCTCGAGAGCATAAAGGAAATATACCTGGGGGCCATCTAAGGAAAAAGAACAACATTACAACAACAACAACAAAATCCATTGTCGGAGAATATAATGGCAACATCTCTATTGAACCTGGTAGCAAATAGCGGAAAAATGCTATTCGAAAACACTCAATAACAGGACTATATGAGACAGGTGGGATGCATTGCAAACAACCTAACATCAAAACACTGGCTCTTTACAAAAATAATACCACCACTGGCTGTCGTGAATATATGTGAGTATACTCAGTATACCATTTTCAACTTAAAATATCAATAGATGGTTTTTTGCGTTGTCATGAAGTTTGACTATGCTTAGAGGAGCAGCTGTTTTCTACAACAGAAGACAGTAGCAGAAGAAAATGTCAAAGGTCACATGAGCATGTTAAAGGCCACATGATCATCATCAGGTAAACATCACCGTTTTATAGATCACTTACACATTAGCAAAACCTTACACTCAAGGACAAAACACCAGCCCAGGTTTGTACTGTACAACAATAGCCCAAGCTCAATTGTCAGCTTCACACTTTTTGCAAAACACTACACACAGTAATTTGCAAAACATTACATGTATTTCCACATTTTAGACACAGAAACCACAGATAATTTCTCGTCTTTGTAATTTCAAAGCACTGCCCTCAGAAAAAAATCACATGTGGACCAACTGGCATAAAACACAACTGCTGGGTGTAAAGACACATACTGTAAGTACAAAACTGTAAACACAATAAACAATACTAAACACTGGTCAAGTAAACAGATTTATTGATGGTCATGTTATGTGACCAAATTTAGACATGGTCTATAATGCTGTTTTTAACGATTGCTTGTAGTGCTTGGCCTTTTCTTGACATTTTTGTCAGCACAAATGTTACAACATTACAGCACTTTCACTGTATCATATATCCTATTCTTGCTGCTACTATTGTGCCCTTGACCAAGACTTAACCCTAAGCTGGACACCAGCAGACTAGACCTGGCTGAATAACTAAATAAGTGTAAAAATATAATCAAGAAAGTTAGGAAGCAAGCACACCACAGAGACATTAAATCAATCGAAAAACTGTGTAAAAATGCTACACTTTGTAATGTTATTATGTGTTTATCAGTCTGTGTGTGTGTGTGTGTGTGAGGAGAGAGAGAGGGAGAGAGAGAGAGAGAGAGAGAGAGAGAGCAGTAGACTGTGTATGAGAGAGAGCGAGAGAGAGAGCGAGAGAGCGAGAAAGAGAGAAGGACAGATACAGACAGACAGACAGAGACAGAGGCACAGAGATAGAAAGGGACCCGTGTTCTGTGAATTCTGGTGTGCGTAGTGGATTGCTGACACACATGCTAATGGCTTCTCAGAGGCCACCCCTGCCACCCATGTAGTGGAGATGAATGGGGGATTTATTTTCTGTGTGGGCCGGAATGGCAACAGACAGCCCATTTCCGGCCCGCGTGCAGAATACCCAGCACAGCAGAGCAGCCATCAGAGTCATCATCCCCTACTGTCAGTTGCATAGCTAATGCGCTCTTTAGTAACCTCAGAGAAGATTTCCACACTACAGTTAAAACCCCCAAAGAGCTGCTGCACCATAGTTGCCTGAGTGCATAACATTTTGTGCAGGAAATTAATGAAAACACAATGGCTTAGCTTTGAGTTTTGGTCAGAGTACCATAAGGAGTTTAAAGGACAGTGGGTCATTTTTCAACACCAGCTCTTTTGCTCAGGCTACCCGAGATTGGCCAGTACTTGGCAGTAAATTTTCTCACATCATCCATACTTTGAGCAATAAAGCTGCCTTAATAAAGCTATGCATAATACTTTTAGGTTGAAAATACCCCAAAATGACCTAGAAATCAGTAACAGAATTCCATAATACACATAGGAGCTTTAACAAATAACCTGAACACTGACCTAAAATGCCTAAAATGCAGGAATGACATTCCGTAAGCAGCAGCCAGACAAATAGATGCTGGAAAACAGAGTGTTTGGAAATGCTGAGGGCAACATTTTATATTAATTGGAAACAGCTTATAATGAGATGAAATGACAATAGGGAGTGTGGACTCCATGGTCCAGTTGCGCTGGCATTTACAAATTGCCTGTGGCCAGAGGACAAGCACGGCCCTGGAGTCATGATAGTGTGTGTGGCGTCCATAGCAGCACTTCCTCTGTCATTGCCTCCAGTGTTCTCATCATCGGTATCTCTGCCAGCCTGAGCCTTTAGGGTTGCACACACACAGACACATATGTACAAACGCACTACCACACACAGGCATGAACGCACACACACACACACACAAACACACACAAGGGCATGGACGCACACACGTGCACAAATAAACACACATACAGTACACAGTGTGTCATTCACACGTACGGTGCACACGCACACAGCATGTGATTCATGCTCACACATACACACACAGAGTCTAAGCACAATCAAGGACACACGCACAGGCAAACACAAACAGACACAACACACAACACTCTCTTTCATCAGAGACCTTTAATCCCTTCTCTCTTTCTCTTTCTGTCAGTCTCATTCTCTCCCTCTCTCACAATCTCTTTCTCTCTCTCTTTCTCCTCTCTCTCACACACACACACACGCACACACACACACACACACACACAGAGTCAAAAACACACACTCTCTCATCAGAGACCTGCCAGAGCTCTCTTACACTCATGGCTCTCCCCTGACAATTTCCCTGCACGTTTGCCTGAATCGAACTACAGACCACAGGACCTCCTTTCATTCGATCTTCTTTTGTAGCGGACCAGCCGCGCGCAGCACACACAGCCATCAGAAGTGCTTCCCCACTCGTTATGGTTTTCAAAAGCCACAAGGCTTTGAGCAATCATTTCAGTTCTAGCGTTGCTGATACTTCAGTTATTAAATGCAGTGTGAATAATAGAATTTGTTCTTGAAAATCATGCTGTGCAAATACAGGCGTGCACAAATGATTTAAGAGCCTGTGAAAGTCTTGGTGTGCCTTTAACCAAAACCATTAATAATAATTAGGCTTTGTAGTTGACTTGTTTATAATGTATGACAACAAACTGGAAAACAAATCTCAGTTGGCTGCACAGTTCACCTCTAATGTGCATGTGTGTGCCACTGATTACGCTCAGTTGCTAAGACAATGGTCCCCCTGACAAGCAAAGAAGAAAGCTGTGTGTGTGTGTGAATGTGTACGTGTGTACATGTGTGTATCTGTGTATTTGAGCATGCGCATGTATTTGTGTGTATTTCTATGTCATTGAAAGTGTGTAGACGTCTGTGTAAGAGTGTGTGTTTGTATGTGTGTGTGTGTGTGCCAAAACAAGCATATCTCTCTAGGGACTGGCTCACCATCTGAACCAGTTAAATCTTTAAGCGGAGTCACGCCGGTCGCTACACCTCACTGAACCCAGCTAAAGCAAGGATCTCACAAACACACCAGAGCTGCTGCATCCATCCTTCAACATTCTCTTTAGCATAACACACAACATTATGTGCCTGTCATGCAGACATTAGCCTAGCTCTGCAATATACTTAAGAAAGATATGTATACAAAGGACAAGTTAGAATGCAATTTAAATACATCCCACTTGATCCCTTTTATCTGGTGGGGCTTTATTCTCATGCAGTATTGTGCTCCTTTCTTGCCAAGTTGACTTTTTCATGTGCAGTCTGGGGGGAAATGCGAGGCTTCAGAGAAGAGGAGAAGCACTCCCCTGAAGAACTGAAGCCGCACTAATTCCCAGAAGGCTTACTTTCATGTAAGAAACCTGAACAGCTGATGATGTGTGTTTGTGTCTCTGTGTGTGTGTGTGTGCGCGTGTGTGTGTGTGTGTGTATTTGTGCCTGCATGAATAAAGGTGAAATACTGTAACTATAGTTACATAGGCTGTCAATCATGATTCATGATTGATGAGTCATGAATCAGCCAATCAATCATGATTGGCTAAATCATGCCAAGGGAGCCTTTGAGGGTTCAAGGCGCATGTTTAAGGGGACATTGGGATTCAACCTGAAGCACACACAGACACAAATCTAAAATCTAAAATCAAAGTCAACCTAGTCTGGCTCTGGAAAACAAACTGTAAATTGTCAGAAGATAAAGCCCATATTGGAGAAAGCTGAAGTCCAAACTCATCTTTTTGGACTCAGCATGTCACCAGCATGCCCAAACTGGTGTATTGACTTGTTAGGGGGTGTGTCATCGTTGCTTTGGGCAAAATCAGTTCTTGGCAGGGGTTTAACAGGCCCCATTCATACTGTGCTTATCAACAGTGTCCACTCTCCATATGTGAAACTCTCATTTCCCACACAGGGAACAGAGGACAGACATACAGAGAGAAAGAGTGACAGAATAAGCTGACTGCAGCAAGAAAAAAAAAAAAAAACACTTATTTAGACATTGCTATCAGGTAGCTCCTGAAAACCAGCTGAACATGCTGCAGTTACAGTAATGTGTCTAATCTAATAAACCATTCCAGTGCAGGTACTGTCCAGCACATCTGCTCAGGAGGGATGAGGAGCTGAATTGATTCTCCTCCACTGGTCATCCTCTCCAGATGGTAGCAAAATGGCAGCATGGAGAAGAGCCCCATAGGGAGGTTCAGCCAAAGGCTTTTCTCCACACTGTATGTCTATCCAAAATGCTGTAGCACCAATCAGAACAGGACTCCACAGGCAAAGCAAGATGGGGGTTGGGTTCCTCTCCAGACCAGAAACAGCAAAGAAAAAAACCATGCTAACAAATGTCTAGCATTTCTGTGTGTTTGGTCTGAGTGGGAATAAAACAATCTTCATTCCTCTTTAATAATAACTGGCAGCGTTTGTTGTCACCAGCTCATTAACATCCATCGCCACTGTCCTTTTCCGTGCAGAAATAATCCTCCGATCATATCTCCAGATCTACTAGCCGCAGGAGAAGAAAAATACCTTTAATTCTCAGCTAAAGCCAGAGCTTTGTTTGTTATCTGGCTTAGGTGTGAAAATTATACACTGAGACAGAAAAAAAAAACTCTCACCAATCATCTCGGGGTAAACATCCTGCTTCATTGATCTGTGATATTGGTTTTACTCACACAAGGGGGGCTGTCACTTTGTGTCGACCCATTATCTGTCAATAGTGATAAATTGTATTTGTTTATCTAATTTAGTGGTGACAAGGAGATGCTGGCCCTAAAACACTCCTTCCTGAACCTCTGGGAGATCGCATCAGTTCCGCACGGCAGTGCGTGGCCTATCTCTCTGGAATTGTCAGTCACAGACTCAGTTATTTGTGTGTGTGGTGGTGACTGTAAAGGCGGTATGCATAAGCACATTTCTATGTGTTTAAAGTATTCATAATACATCATAGTGACTAACATCACTCGATACAAATTATGATGATGTGGCATAAACCCTGGATAAGTACTGTATTATTAAACACTTGCGTGCAGACCCTTAATAATGATTAAATGAATAACCAAGGCTTCAATGAGTAAAATGTATATGCCTCGGATTTGATATACATATAATGATCTATATTCTAATCTTAACATCGTGGAACATGTATGAACTCAGGCTCAGTGCCTGTGGGCTACTATAAACCTATACACCCTGAATATATGTCTCTTTTTTATGATTTCTGAATATATTTCAGGTTTAATTAAAATTTCCATTTGAGTGTGTGTGTGTGTGCATATATGCGTGTGTGCAAGTGCCCACTTGTGTGTCTTATGTGTATGTCTGAACATACCTTTGCTGGCTAAGTATGTTTGAAGTCAGTACTGTATCTGCAAGATTGGGAAAATGGCAGCACATGGCATTTGCAATCCAAACAGAGTGACATGGCAAATCCTAGGGCAAGAACGGCTTAACTACAGGCTTTCCAAGTAAAAAAGACACAAGCTAGGAAAGCCATATGGTAATTTGTTTTGTTTGTTTGGCTTTCTTTTGAACAACTTTGTTCTGAATTCGATGAAACAGGCAGGATCTGAAGGAGTGTGGGTAATGAGTTTGAGGTGAAATTGGTGTGGGATGAAAATGTGTGTCTTGGAGAGGGGAGTGGCGTAGGATGTGACTGCCGGCTTGTGTTCCAACCAACACAAACACAAACACACACTGTCACACACACACAAGCACAAACACACACTCAATAACACTACCTCGTTCAGAGAAACCCTCATGCACCCGCACAGCCTCGCTCAGACTTCTCAAACATTCTTTTCATCACGTCTGGCATTATTACTCTGTTGATGGCGACAGAGAAATAAATAAATAAACAAGCAACATAACTGCCTTATCCCATGCTACAGCACATCAGCAAAGGGGACTGCACAAGGGCCGAATGAGGCCGTTTTTAAATAAACATGGGGATCGCAAGAGAATGAACTGACAATTCAATTGCAAGCTTCCTCCCTGGGCAAATGGACCAAGACACTGAGAAACAGTCACCTATTTAAAAAAATAAAAGACTACCTATATGACACACTCAAACAAGTACATGAAAATCTCAGATTAATAGCTACATCTGTTTTGGCATGCTTTTCATTCAGTTGCTTAAGATATAAAATTGATTCCTGCTACAACTAAATTCCAAGGATGGGAATGCAACAGTAGCCTACTGCACAGTGATCAAATTGATAAGGCATTCCAAAGCTACCGCAGAACAACAAAAAACAAAAAATACAATTGCATTAAAAAACACCACATAATTTCACAGTGGGCTCAACCCTCAGGGGAGCATTGTTTATGTGAGTTATCTTAACCAACCCCATACTCCAAGTCATTTTTATCACACATTTCTGAATTATGAGTATCATTTAGATGGCAGCCCTTTTGAATCTACAGCCTGGCAAAACAACTTCATGCCCAGAATTTCTACATCAAATGCACAATAAAAAGCTTTCAAAGTGATGTCTGTGCACTTTCTAAGAGGAGTGCGCTGCTGATGGATAATTATTAGTGCCAGGGCGGCATTAACCCAGTGGGTAGCCTTAGAGAGACAGACGTGACTTTGGCACATTGTGGTAAGAGTGCGCATCTGGCAAACTATTCCTGAAAATCTGATCTTGGTTTATGGAAAAATCCATAGCCAAAAGAACAGGCAAAATAACGATCATTCTGAAGTGCACTTAAATGTAATAAATTTGGTTAATTTTTTTCATATTTAGGCTAGAGCACAAGGACAATAATGAGTCCTGGGTTCCAAAAAGAGAGTTTCTTTTTGGATTCTTTTTTGTCAAAATTAAAATTCTGGATTCAATTTTGATCTTTAGTACCCCTGGCCTTGAAGAAGAAGATATTGTAATCAGGTGTGTCACTCTGTGCGACGTGTCCACTCACATAGCTTTAAAAGCACTGGTCCGATGTACTTTACTTTCTAATGCGAGGCAGGGGCCAGGCTCGCAATATCTCAGCTCTCTTACTCTTACCTTGGCATGGTGGCACTAGGTATGCATTTTGATTGTACTCTCTGACAGAAGAGGGAGTCCATAGATGTCAAACTGCTTGTGTATTAAGAATTTGTGTGTAAATATTGGGATTACTATTTAAATCCTTCTCTGGATGTAGCATAACGGACAGTATGTAGTTCCAAATCTACTTGAACTATCTACAGTATGTTAGCAAATCAAATTAAATGATGTGTGGTGCTGTGCTGGGAACCAGGCCTATTTCAACAAGTATACTTCTACTCTTACCAAGTATACAGTCAGCAGATTAACCTCTTGTGATGTAGGCCACAGTGCTCACACTACCCATTGAAAACATAACTAGGGTTCATTCCCATTAGGAATTCAGTGCTGCAAACAATGCTACCTAAATAACTCTGCTTTGCCCAGTCTGTAGGGACTGGGTCTACACAGTTCAGCTGAGGTTCAACAAACAGCAGAATGGCAGTGTGATGGGTCATGAACCAAGTCTAACACCACAGACATGGTCAGAAACATAAGGTACTCACTTTGTGAACAGAATTTCCCACATGACTTTTGCAAGCAACAAAACACAATATTGTAAGCCTAATGACTTAGTCAATCCACAGCTGACCCTAAATAATTTCTTCTACATTCCTCAATTAGAGCTTTCATGAATACTGGTTTTAAACAACGAAAACACACACACACACACACACACACACACACACAAGGCAGTACTGCATTTCAGTGTATTTAGTAATACCATAATGATGTTCCATGGCCTAATTTCATTTGGTTTGACAGATCTGGGTGTGTTGCCAACTCATGATGTCCTACTAAAAGGATTAAGTTGGAAATTTTTGTGATAATAATTCAATAATAAAGATTCTGGCTTCTTTGTCCTCGATAAGGATCTGGGTTTCAAACACGTCATTATATGCAACATTTACGCTGTCTGAAACTAGATCTGGCACATTCGATTTAGCACATCTGAAGCATATCAGTCGTAGTGTTGAAGCAGAGAGTGATTTATCCTGACTGAAACCCCATGAAGTCCTGGCATCAGCAAGCCATTCATGATTGAGCCTGACATAAGTCTCACAATACCAACTACTCCCTCAGAAGCCATTCAATAACAGCATGTCATCTCAGACTGCCCAATGAATGGAAAAAAACAGACACCTAAGTGCTAGTGAAAATGCCCCCAAAACTCCACTGTATGAAAGTCATAAAAATGCTTTTATTTTCTGAGATGTCTAGTGAGTAGTGAAAATTGTTAACTGTTGATCACAAAGAGTAGTACATAGAGCATTCTTCAGTATGCCTCTTTTTGTTTTACATCAGACTGCATGCATTTATAAACACTGTTTGCAAATGAGCTGTCGCTCTGTCTGTAGTGATAAAATGACACAAATTAGTGTGTCACACCATCTTGAGGGTGGCTAAAAGGGTCTGGAAAATGGGCCAACTGAGAGAAAATTCTCCCAAAGTCCTGATCCTAAAAACCCATCAGTGGGCAAATGGACTCTGGTGCTGGAGCTCTGCAGCAATTAGCGTCAAGAGAGTGAGTGACACACTGCGCCCAGAGCAGTTTTCTAGGGATTATCACACATCTGAATACATTACGCGCAGCGCACATAAGAAATACACAAGCAGCCTCGCACAGCAAATAGAATGGCTGACAAAATTACCGAGGCACTTGTGCAGTGAGCACACTTAAAACAGACAATACAGAATTCTCCTGCTGTTCATGATTTTGCGTTTAATTACAAAAGGCCATGACAGTGGGACAAAATGATGGAGAGAATGTGCGTGCACTGCTGCAACTCAGCTTGAAAGCATAGAGACAGAGGGAGGGAGGGAATGAGAGAGCGAGAGAGACAGAGAGAAACAGACTAACACAGAGAGAGAGAGAGAGAGAGAGAGAGAGAGAGAGAGAGAGCAATAAAATTACTCAGGAATGCAATGAAAATGTGTGTATGTGAGTGAGAAGTGTAGTAGAGAGCGAGAGAGAGAAGAGAGAACCACACACGGGGCGTTTATTAGCAGGTACTTTGCGACTAAATGAGGGGCAGAATAATGAGACAGTGACATAAAACCCACTCGCCCCTGGATTGTGTCTAACAGAATGACTGACAGGTAGCCTACTCTTAAACATTCTTCCTCCTGATCCTCTCCTTCTCTTACATCCTCTGTCCTTATCTCACAACCTGCCATGTACCATATGCATGTTCCAGTGTTTAACCTCTCCTTCACAGCAAAGGCTTTTTGCGTACAGGCAATGGATAAACCCTGTCCCTATGCCTTGAAAATGTGATTGGCAGGCAGCATTGAATTATTAAAGTCTTATTCCTGGGACTGCTTCTTCTGACTACCATAAACTGGTTTCCAGATATCCAGTGATCACCAGCCAGAGATGTGTTTATTCTGTAACTATCTAAACCTTACAAGGGACTTGAATGGATTGTGACATCAGGTATTTATGTGGTTTCTAACCAAGATTGTATCATTACATTTGCGTTATTTATTTATTTTTTTAAAATACACTGTAAGTAAGAAAAAATATTCTTATGGTATTGCAAACACAGACAAGTCTGTCTGTCTGCACCAAAAGCTTTTCCATGCATGTATTATGCAAGTCTTAGCTTATAATACTCTTAATATTCCTGAAAATCATAAAAGTACCCTATGACACTGAACTGCAAAATCCAAAATGAATCCTCAGGTGGTGTAAGCCTATCCTATCCCTTCACTGAAGCGCAAGTGGGCACTTTTCCAGAGTGCTCTCAAATTCAATACACTATACAACAAAGAAGACAAACAAGACAAAGCCACTATGACAATAGCACTACATGTAATCTCTTCTGTAATCCCTTAATAGATCCATGTTTTGCTATTACATATGGCCAAAAGGTTTACAACTCTCAGTGCCCTGATCATACTTGACACTGCAGTGTGAGTGAATGGGAGTCGAAGAAGTGCACCATCTGGGCTGGTAAGATTAGACATTTTTAATTGTGCTGCTATCATAAACTGGAGGCTTTATGGAGCCAATTGCCGGATGCCCATACCATATGCTACAAGCGAGTCGGGGATAAATAGCTTGCCAATACACAGAGGGATTAATTTGGGCGTCTCTTTGAAGCCAGAAACATAATTTGAACACCCTTTTTTATCTGGATGACCTGTGGGGATTACGTTTAAACCATTACAGCACTTAAGAGTACATTTTCTTTCTCCTCCGAAGGCATGGATGACAATATTGCAGTGAAGGTGAGGAGGTGCCATTTTCACCTGGAGGAGTGGGTAGTCGGGAGTTTGTGGGTGGGGGTTGGGTCTCCTTCCATTCAGTTGAAATTGCAATGAAAACATGCATGAATTTTGCACCTTGAACTACACAGCAGGTCTGAGGAATATTAAACTGGATGTCCTTTTGTTTCTAGCGTTAAAGCTAACGTTCAACTGTGGAAAATGGGTTGACCTTCAAAAAATACCTCAGTCCCTTAATATAGCAGGGTATGTGCATAATTAGAGCATAAAAATCTCTGGAAACTTGTGGGGGGTGTGGGTAGCGAGGGTGAATCTGGAGTAGCTTGTCATGTAAGGTGGCTCTCAGAAATCATTAAAAATTAGTGTTTAAAGGCACACAGATGCCCTAGCCAAACTGACCAAGGCCTCCACACACAGACACAGAAACACACACACACACACACACACACACACACACACACAAACAAGAAGACTTGTACAAACACATACACACACATACACAAGGACACAAAAACAACGAGTGCATTGGAGAATGAGCCAACGCATAAGGATACTCTAATTGCCTCAGAATCTGACAGTTTTGAAAGGCAACCCTTTGTGTGCATTTGCGCTTGATTTTCTCCTAATAGCCTCCAGAGCATTAAGATGTATGACGCAGAACAATCTAGCCCACTCTTTCAAGAACCGAGCCAACACGTAGGCTACACTAGCCTGTAATGTGTCAAGTAAAATGCCTCAAAAGCAATTCATTAAGTTTTACGTATCATAAACGTTCCAAAATACCACACCATAACAATCACTTACTGCTTACATGTTAACAGCAAACTCATTTGTGAGGTCCAAATCAAGCCTGGATAACAGCCTACTACTGTAAAGATGACAACGTTATGTTACAATACAGACATATTCGCAGTTCATCTGTCAAGAGTGTCAAGTTGTCTAGTTCCAGTTCTTAAAATTTCACCAAAAGTTCGGGAAAGGATAGACGCGGTTTTCAAATTATAACTACTCCACTGTCCGCCTTTTCGGCACAAGAACACTTTCACTGTCTATCAGTCTTCTCTTGGACTGTAGCCTACTGTACACACGCCCTTTTCACTATCCGTGATGAAAGGGAAAGAAACATGCGCTCACCGCCTGAACCCTTGAAAGGAGGATGGCCAAGACATTCTTGATTTCTTCAAACCGGGTCGGTGACCGGTGTCAACAGCGTAGGTCCGGTCCATGTTTTTTGTTTTTAGGTATTTCTCCGTGTCTGAAAATCCTCTCAGTCTCACTCGGTTATTCTTCCGCGCTCCGAGGAGGGGGTGGTGGTGGTGGTGTTGCGGGAGCGCCGCTTGGGTCTGCTGCCTCCACAAATGTTTTGGAGCTTTAACATTTCCAACGTTACTGTTAAAGCTGCCACTAGCGGCAACCAGGCACGCGGCTGGTACTTTCCCGCTCACGGTATCCATCGACCCTGCTCGTGCAGAAAGGCAACACAGGTGCACAAGGTGCGAAAAATACGGTGGAACTTCACAGAGAGACAGATAAGTGTCCGGTCAGCGTTAAACCGTTAATACAACTTGAACAAAGCTGCTTTTATTGCACACACTAAATAAAATGTCTGTTCCAAATAACAGCTATAGCCAAGTCTACAGTTGAGTGTTGACACTTTTTGTCTAGGCTAGGCTTTTTTTTTTTTTTTTTTAGTCTTCGTGTCCCGAAACAGGTTGTTCCATATCCTTATCCACAGTTAAATTATTTTACCTCACCCTTTGTCACAGAAACGACATCACTTCTCACATTCTCCAGAACCAAACAAATTTACACTTTAAACTGAAAATACTTAAATAGTACAATGAGGCAAAGTTCAAGAAGGCCCGCAGGCATCTTTTGTTGTAGTCTCAGGTCCTAGATGCTGCACTCTCCTAGGAGGAAAGCCAGCCTATACACCACCGTTCCCTCCGAACACGCCCATTTCAGTAAGGTGCTGGCGTGACGATTTTCTAGGCTACTCAAGGCGAATGGGCAATGCATAACCTATGCTTGAAGTTCTTTGAAAAGTCTCTCTCTCTCTCTCTCTCTCTCTCTCTCTCTCTCTCTCTCTCTCTCTCTCTCTCTCTCACACACACACACACACACACACACACACATGCACATGCAGTGAACCGGCAACAGTGAGGTAAGGGTTGTCCCCCTCAACAGAAATACAGAATGGAAGGCAGAATACTGTAGGCTGACAACAGACCCAATTTCACTGCATTTTTTACACCCAGTAACTACATGCATGTGACAATAAACTTTCCTTGTATCCTTTAATAGGAGGAGTGTTTGTAAAAGGCGACAGAATATGAGTAGAGTAATGGCACAATATGAAATTCAAACCATTGTGATTGTAACCAAGTTGTCACTAGGTGCATTTATTGTGTATTTCATGACTTTGTGTGACGTATTTGACATAATGTTTGGATCAAGGGTTTGCATCAAGGTTTTGGTTTTGAATATCTCTGTTAAATTTTACATCTAGCCTCTACTGCATTACAATAATAAACATTCCCTTTTGGGGGCAATCCTGACGGCCATGGTATTCATTTTTCAATGTAGTGTCTAATCACTGCTATGTACGCTAGTGAGTGGCCACTGTGTAAAATAGCAGACAGTGTTTACTCTTTAGCAGTTTCAACTGTTTCAAGGTGATTAATACATTTTGTAAGAAGAATCTAGGTTTTTGTGAATCTAAGTTTGAAAATTAGGATTCGTGGT
>JAVQKI010384142.1:0-7500 GCA_036025975.1 Nematalosa erebi
GAGAGAGAGAGAGAGAGAGAGAGAGAAGACTGGAACCCACAACGGCCCGGTTCTGACCCAGTTCTGGTAGGAACCAGGCAGGCGCCACGTGGGCATAGAAGCGTCCTTGACCCACTTCCATACTGCCCAACCCTGCCTATACCGCCCACCCACACAGGGAGCGGAGAGAGGGAGGAACAGAAGATACAGAGAGAGAGAGGGAGAGAGATTGAAACTTGGAGAGGAGGGAAGAAGCGAAGCTGAAGATGAAACTGAGCATGCCAACTATTAACACTGAAATCTGGAGTGAAACAGCAACCAGATGAACCGGACGAATAAAGCATGTTATATAAATGTAAAGAGCATGTTAGAAGAACATAAACAGGTAGACATACAGATAGATAGAGAGATAGACAGAGAGATACAGTGAGAGAGAGAGAGAGATAGCTAGAACAGCGAGAGAGAGAGAGAGAGGGAGGTCATGAGAAACAGAGTGCTCTTGTGAAGACATTGACACTGTGTGCTGTGTGCTGGGCACCTCTCTGCCCAACGGGCACCAGGCTGCCCCGGAGCAGATGGGTCCCCAGCGGGGCGCTGGCATGGCCGCTGGCACTCCCGTCCCAGAGGGGGCAACGCGGCGTCCACGTCCGGCCTGCTGGGTCCGCTCCCCCCAACTAAATAGAAGAACAGGCCTGTGGGTTTCTGGCCCGTTCACCATGCCCGGGCAAGAGGCCCGCAAAGCCAAGCGAGTCTCTACCAGAGTGACCCAAACACACACACACACACACACACTGAGCATACGCCACACAAACACATGCATGTACACACACATGGGTACACCACACACACACGCGCGCAATGACGCAAGTCGAGAGGGACACCATTTGGAGAGGCATCCAGGGCATCTGAAATTGTTGTTGAGACAAAGCTCTGCAGATTGTCCAGTGCAGTCACAGGGATATGCATTAGCAGAGAGGGGCTGGGGGAATCTCCACAGACTATTCTAGTGGTTAATTACAGCCCAGCAGCGGCAGCAGCAATATAGAATATAACGGATGTGATTGATGTGCAAGCCGCACATTCCACAAACAGTCTGGTGAAATATGATAGTGTGCTGAAGCTCAGCAACAACAACGCTAATGGCCTTAAGTGATGGCCAGGGAATGCAGAAGGGCTAAGGGCATTTAATTACTCATGAGCAACATGCTCAATCTGACCATGGCAGGAGCTAAAAGCCGGTTATTCTGTGCTATTGTGGTCCACTGGAGTTCCCCCCCTAGCCTAATGCATCAGACGCTTTCACGTCCTTTCACTTCTGTGAAAACTGTCTAAAGTCTACCAGTTGGCATATATTTCACTCCATGGTGGGGAGATACTTGCTGCTTCAACCAATCCCTACTGTTCAGTCGTGACGTGTTACATGCTGGAACGTACCATTTGAATTGAACAATATGACTGTCAGCCTTCCCTCTCTTTGTTGATTGGCCCGTCCTAGCTCAGAGACGGTGCAAACTGAAGCTTACGTCTGGCTCCCTGACGCAGTGGTGGAGCTAAATGATACTGAATGGAAGCACTAGGTGGCGCTAGCCTGGCTCGTTTCCCAGCCCCAGTACACCTCAGCAGAGCTGCTCTTCACAGGTTCTCCCCAAGTCAGTTATTTCTCTTCCTCTCCCTTTCTCTCTGTCCGTTATCCAAATTTAAATTCATGACCGCAAAAGTTACACTACCAAGAAATATGATGTAGAGTCTTTCTCAAATATCAAAAAATCATCAAATCTCAAGACTCTCTCAACTCGCCCATCTCCTGTTCCCAATGAGCTCAGGCACAGGTGTCTGTTCTGGTGTCAGTCTCCCACTCTGTCTCTGTGCTGGGATGCCATGCTGCCGCTCCACATCTGTGGAGACAAAGAGAGAGAAGGAATAGAGGAAGAATAGAAAGGCAGGAGCCAAACAACACATAGACCAGCCTTCACCTTTGGAGTGACGGCGAGCGAGAGAGAGAGAGAAAGAGAGAGAGAGAGAGAGAGAGAGAACAGAGTGGGGGACCACAGTAAGGAAGGATATACTGTAGGATTGATGGACTAGAGGACTGAAGGGGGGGGTTGGGGAGATGGAAGTGTGTTACTGTGTGCATGTGTGTGTGTGTGTGTGTGTGTGGAGGTAGAGGGGGGTGGCATTGTGGTTGCCATGGAGACTGGCTGAAAAGAGGCTGCTTTCATAACATATGCCGAACTTGACTGTGTCTGTGAGCGCATAGCAACAGATCCCTCTCAGCCTAAGCATCACCACCCCCCACCTCCCCTCCTCTCCCCGACTCCCACACACCCTCCCCTCACTAACATCCCCCTCATCCACCCGAAAATGCCAAGAAAATTCTCGCCTCCTTTGATCAAACGGAAACACTACCAGAGCATTCCAACAGCACAGGGCGAAGAAAAAAAAAACAGATCTGCGCACATATCATGCAAATTCTTATCGGAATCTGTTAATAATTTAACACTGAAAACAGAGAGAGATACACCAGCAAAGAGAAAAGCCAAGTAGGCAACCCAAGTCAAACTACACAGCTACATAGCGAACAAGTCTTCAGGTTCCGATTCATCTGTGTCGTTAGCGGGTGCAGAGGGCCACTGCGGCTGGCTGTGGGCAGAGGGTTGTCGGTGGCACAAGGCTTTCTCAAACACCTTGCAGAGGAGTGGGAGAAGGATGGAGGATGCGTCATGCTTAAGGCATTAATATGCCATCATGTTTCTGGTGCAATAACAACCTTGTAGCGCCAACCAAGTTTTTTTTTTTTTTTTTTAGATTGTCACCAACCAAACTACAGCAAAACTGGGCTACAACCAAGCTGGGCCCTGATGTGATGTGATGTTATGTGTGGAAACTGTGCAGGGGTAACCAGTTAGCAATTCAGTTGGTTGACAATGGAAAATTACATTGTAACCAACAAATAGCTAAATTAGTTTTGGGCAACGTTTCCCAGATCAACAACAGATCTGTTCCTAGTTCATCTCTACCTGGTATGCCGGTTTGGCTGAGGTAAAGAAAGTCGCAAAGATAGTCATTTGTTTCAGCAGGGAAGATTAAGCACTGCCATCTGAAGCACAACACATCCGTGCTCCTGTACTGCTGGTTACCTGCCTACGCTGGGTTCTCTTCTCTTCACCTGCACAGCCTGGCCATGACAGACTACACCGACACAGGAACAAAAGAATACAGAGAGACAGAGAGAGAGGTGTGAAAGAAGAGGGGGAAGTGTGGAGAGGGCCTTTGCCTGAGGAGAAAAAGGGGCTCAGTATCTTTCCTGTTGCTCAAAATAAAAAGCTATTTTAAAAATACAGAAAACAGCAGTTAATGATGTTTACAAAATCGGTGTTGGTGTGCTGTTCTGCTACCAATATCCGTCCTCCAACCAAACACACACACACACCAATTCATTCCAATGCCGTGCGGATCCGTGGTCCTTGGCAGGTCTGCGTTGCTATAGCAACACCCCCACCACCACCATCAGCATCTCCTCCTCCCCCTGGTGCTGCAGGCCGGCTGGAGAGAGAGAGAGAGAGAGAGAGAGAGAGCAATATAGTGCGAAAGAGAGAGGCGCAATAGAGTGAGAACAGAGGAACTGCTGCAGAGGTTGAAAGAGAGAAAGACGAAACACTGCTTTGAAAATGAGAGCCGGGTGGGTGCAAACGAGATTGACTCGAAAAATTAATCCCACACTTTCCCAGCCCTTCTCCCAGTCCCCAGCCCAATCTCAATCACCCCCAACCCCACCACGCCCCTCTCTCCTCTTTCTCTCTCTCTCTCGCCCTCCCCCCGAACCCTCCCTTATCATATGCATCGGTTGGGCCGCTTGCAAAGACCCGAAGCTGCTCTGCAGTCTGGACACGTTGCATCCGAACTTCAGACTGCATTCAATTATTCATCTGCCTCGGCAGACACTGCTTAGTGTTCAGCAGGGGAGAGCTCTCGGAGCGGGAGCGCTCATGGTGCACGAGCTCGCACCACGCATTGTTAAGCAGTTGAGCGCAGGTACTCCTGGGTCAGGGTCTCCAGCTTGCGTACGTGAGAGAGGCGCGGGTGTCGCCTCACCTTAATGTGATACCTCTCATCACGGGTTGTCATGTTATGTATAGTGGTGGACTGCGTGCGTAATATCTGTGTGTGTGTGTGACATGCATAAGGCGTGACTGATGTCCTGTGGTGTGGCGCTGCTGCTGGGGTCCGCGCGCAGACATGGATCAGGTGGCAGGGGGTCTCTCGTAGCTACCGGATGTCACCTTGTTGCACACGCCTGAGATCAAAAGTGCCGCCGGCGTACGGGTCTCTCGCCCAAGTGGGGATGTCATCTGAGCCCAGCCGGACTGTGTTGTGTCATACACACGCAATTAGACAAAGGCACGCGCACACACACTGACATACACTGTATTCATGCGTCCTTTTGTTGTTGAAAATTGTAAGAAATTGTTGCCAGGGCTACACGGCTAAATATTTTCACACTCATGTATTCCGACCTGAAATTAACACCTTAAAGATGTTTAGAATTTTCCTGAAAGAATTCCTTAATTTCCTTCAGGATAAATAAAGCCTCTCTGTCTATCTATCTAATTTGCTGCCCAATGAAAAGCAATGTGGGCCACCATCTACCTGCATCATCAATTCCTATATATTAGGCTGCCAGATGGGGCAGGATTAACCGCTGGTGTGAATTCCATTGTTTTAGATATTTCATGCATACTATTAACATTACAGCATGAAATAGTATACCTGTAACCTCAGCTGCCAAATGTTGAGAAGGACTGGAACTGCTACATGGAATAACAGGAATGTCTATCAAAATGCTTGGGTGTGGGAGTAACTGGACAGTGAGAATAGAAGCTGAAAATGAGTGCGTCAGAGAAAGCGAGTGACTGCTGCTTTTAAAACTCCGAGGGGGAGGTAGGTGCGCAGGACTCCGCTAACGCAAAGATGGGGGCGCGGAAGGTTCCGCTCATTAGCAAACAGGTCCATACTCCGGTGCAGTACAGGAGGATGACGACGAGCGCCAACCGCGACCTAATACAACGGCATGGGAAGAGATTCTCATTTATGACAGTCTCACCATCTTGTGGCGAAACACGTGTACTGCACCTCTTTTACTCCTAAGCAGCACTTTGGCAGGACAGGCTACACACGCTGTCCTTCTGACTCACTCAACGAAACTCAACAACGCCAAGAAGAAAAAAGAAAAAGATGATGAATTCAACATCAAAATGGGAGAAGCTTGAAGTGATGCTCCTCTAACAAGGTTATAACCCCATCATGTGCCTTCTGGAGAGACTGTTTGGACTGGTCTGGTCTTAGATGATGATGGATGGGTAACCAGATAAATACTTTTATTATCCCATAGGACTTTCATCCTTAAGCGGACACAACATGGCACACACATGACATAAAGAGAACATTGGGAAACATATTTCTACAGGATGGGTCTGTCTCATTTAATCATTCCAGATTACTCCCACTGTCAATGCAGCATGTGCATTTTGCAGTATTTCACATAAGAACACTAGGAAACATAGTAGATGTTTACATGACCAAAGCACGTAAAAAAAGGCACAAAAAGCAAAGAAAACAAAACAAATGCTCAAAATCTATCTAATCTAATCATAAGTTTTGGATTTCTTCTTTTTCTTCTTTTTATGCAATGGCTCAGAGTCCACCTGATCAGTGTCCATCGGCTCCTCTTTGACCTGAACATAAGGGTCCAGTATCTCCTCCGTCTTTACTTTCTCTCTCTCTTTATCCTTCTTCTTCTTCTTTTTCTTCTTATGCTCCTCTGTCATCTCTCCATCGACTTGCATTGAACGTTCAGCTATGCTCTCAGTCGCCTGTTCCACCTTCACGACCACAGCCACCGGCGATACCGTTGCCGTGGCATCCACTTCCACCTTTATTCTCTTCTCCTTCTTCCTCTTCCTTGGAGGTTCTTGACTAGCGTCCGGCTCGGTCTTAATCGAGCTGAGGGGCACGCTCGCCTCCTCGGCCGGCGCCATCACAGGGGCCGTGACTGGTCTCCGGCTTCCAAAGGGGAGGAAGCGCTGGCGTAACCCGTCAGGGAGCCGGGGGGGCGGGGGAGCCGGGACGGCCATGGGCCCCTGGTTGGAGCTGCAGTCTCCGTAGCTCTCGGAGATGTTAAGCACGCCAGAGAAGGCTGGGGCACACAGGTGGGCGTCTGGCTGCTTGGGGTCGCAGGTGAGGAGGCGGAGACCTGTAGGGGTCGAGCGTCCCCCCAGCACACTGAAAATTTGCTGGGAAGCTCCATCCTTCTTCGTCTTGACTGTCTTCAGGCCTGCAAGGGGCAACTTCACACCAGAAAGGCTGCGTGTGGAAAAAGAAGCATCAATTAGGGCTACTTAACAGGCCAAAGATCAACTTGTTTAGATAAATATAGACTTGATTATTTTGGCTCCAGATACAGAATTCTGATTCTCATAAACGACCTTTCAATAATCAAGGCTATATATTCTTCTCTAGTATTATCTATTTAAAACATAGAAAAGAGCTATATTACTCTAAAATGTTACTGTTTCTCACAGACACAGCACAGTCAATTAAATTAAATAGCAACAAACAACGACGCTGTTTGGATTTCAGAATTTCGGCACTTCTGATGTCTCACCTGCGGGGATTGAAATTAGCTGGAGCCTTGATGAGCCACAGCTCCTTATTCTCATCGAATGCGTTCTGTCCTCTCGCACTTCGGCATGGGGCATATGACACACCAGTGAAGTCCTCTGGGCACTGATACCTCGTACCTGTGAACGGCAAATTAGTGACAATAACAGCTAAGAAGTCGAGAGCATTACAAACACCGGATCTAAAGCCTGTATATCAGTTTTGTTCAATGTCTTCCCTCCCTAGTCCCTAGCAGTTGACGTACGTATAACATTTCCATGTGGACGTAACAAAAGGAGCAGCGACTACTTAAACATATGGAGAAAAAAAAGCACCTGTCTGTAAACTCAACTTGGACAATGAAAGGTGAATTAACGTTAACAAACTGTGAGAGAGCTGAGTACTTCTACATGCTAATACTATCAGCATGACATGTTAGGCACTCACTTTGTTTCGGTTGTCGAGTTTCGTTTATGGTTGGTGCGACCTCTTCGTCGCTGCTGCTCTCTGAAGTGTCATGCGACATTCTTGAATATGTCTAATATCCAATGTTACATGTATTAATTTTGCTCGACGCGTAGCCTACATGAACGGCTAACTTTCCCCCATGGTAAAAACAGTGAACCAACACACGTGTCGTGATTTCGACCTCTGCCCTAGGAAGCAGTACCCCGTTGTCCAATCAGAGACTTCGACTACTCTTCAATTCCATTGTCGTGACACTAGATGGCGTCCTGACTCTTAAAAGGATCCCTGGCTATTAAGACATGTTGGCATTATAAGACTGATATTTGCATCAGCTACATCTAACAGGATTTAAAAACACTTAAAAACACATTTACATCTCAATGCTTTCTGGGTAAA
>JAVQKI010384193.1:0-7500 GCA_036025975.1 Nematalosa erebi
GCCATGTGCCTGCAGAGCCTATCTTTCTTTCACTCTTTTACTAATTTATGCCATTTCACTACATGCTGTACATTAGTATTTCAATGTATGTGACAAATATACCTTATCTGCCTGGTGAAAGGTAGAAAGGATGTGGCAATGCATGATAAAATACCACGATTGTTAGGCTGTCAGAATGCATGGCATTACAGAATAGGCCTGCTTGTTATAGACGGCAAGGGAAATGTTGCAAAACAAGACATTTTTTATAGGATGCCCAGAATGACTTTAATCAAAAGACATCTCATGGCGGAATCCTATAGCCTGACAAGCCAGACTGTAACATCAAAATGTATAGTCTAGCCATTACCTATAGATCTCAATCCAAGGTGCAGAATCAGCGGTTGTTTTTCAAACTGCCTCTGCACACTGGTAAGCTACCGCTAGGGTGTGTCCAGGTGGCTCTGACTTTAAGGACAGAGCGATGTGATTGGTTTCACCAAACCTCTTTAGAAGACTGACTGAAGCCCTAAGGCTCGTGGCTAGACGTACCCGCTGAGGAACACTATTTACTACCGCTAGGGTATGGCTGGATTTCTATTCCAGAATCTCTTGCATTATGATTTTAAATTGCACAGCTATGCCACTAGACTTCAGTCACTTCACTTCACTTCAAATTCAGTGTTCACAGATCACGATATGAATGTTATCTCTTCTGTAGCCTCTCAACACATACCGCTAAGGAATGTATTTTAGTAAAGACCTGAAAAAATTAGTTCATCAACATATAATGTGGCTAATCTGACTCAACAAATAGACAGCAACAAAACTGGGCATAGATGGCGGCAAAAGCTCACAGCTCTTTGCAATACAGAGGAATGCTTTATTCACTTCAATTAGACTTCTTAATGTTCTATGCTATGATCTGATATCTCTTGATGCCATAACCAATCAGCTCCTCTGTAAGTTAATGGACATACTTCGTTATCATGTTATTAATGACTTTAATAGGTAGCCGTGTAATAAGCTGGATAATGTTCTGTGTAGGGGTCATGATGATGGAATAACTCCCTCCACAGGCGTCGGGGCATCTATCACTCTGTTGGGAGTTATTCCACGATAATGACCACCTCGCTCGCAGAAAGTTATCTCTTACTGTTCATGTGTAGGGAGTCTGATAATACCGTGTCTGAAGTGTCATGCGATGCCAAGAGTGTTTACTAGAAAAACTGTCAGTACATACGAGCATTGTCAATTACAAGTAAGTTAAGCTATAACAATGCACTTATAAAACGAATTAAGAATTCAGAAGAGCCAGTGCAGTTCCTGTAGAGTATGTGGCCACAGGCATCCTGCACCGAATGCTAGCTAGCTGGCTAACTGGGTGGGAAATCACTGGCCCTATGCCCAGGAGAGATACTCCAACTGCCCCAAACTGTACCAGTAGAGCAGGTCCTACAGACATAGTTAGATCACAGGTGAGGTAGTCAAGCAGGCCCAAACCCTGCATATAAAAACAAAGCAGGTCCGAGTAGTACTACAGTTCAGAGGAGGGAGTGGCACTGCTGGCAGCGGTACCAACGGCTGTCATGGGCAAAAGTCCAAGGTCAGTAAATACCATCAGGCGGAATGACGCCTTTGAGTGTCGAAGGCCATCACTATAAAATCAACAGTAAAATAAAACATGGGCTGTCTAACATGTCTACTAGTATCATGTACACGCTGCAAGCTAGTCCAAGTTTTCATTTCTACTACGAGGCCCGCAAAGGATGCATCAGATTTGATCAGGCCTATGAAGGATGACAAAGACATATAAGGATGTATCTGATCATAAGACCTATGAAGGATGCATCTAACTGGCATCTATCTGGTCTGTCAAAGAGATGCTTGATTATCAGACCGCTAAAGGATGCATCTACATATATCAAGTCTGTGAAGGATACAGCCTAGAGCAGTCTACTACACAAGGTATCTGAAATTAGTTGCAGGATACGCTCATTTAACCCGTTAACACCTCTGGCATACGGTGTCAGTCACACACTTCTGGTTGAATCATACACACCAGTCAGATATGTCACTACACAGGCAGCCTCAGCAGCAAATAAATTGAAACAACACTGCCCTCTGCTGTTCTGGAGTGGCACATTCATGTTCTCCTCTCAGTAGAATAGCACTGTGGAGTTGTGCATGTTTGTAGGCTCTATTCTGGAACTACAGACCTGTGTGTGTTCACTGATCTGAGGCTCTCTGAACAATCCTGTCTGAACAAAAGCGCCGTCCAGCTCCCTATTCTGTGCATACGCGTGGGTTTTCACCGATATAGCCATGGCCATGTGTTCTGAAGCTGTGACCATGCACCTGTTGTCTGCTCCAATATTTGAATTGCTGCATCGGTTTTTATTACACCTTCCTGCCATATAGCCATAGGTATTAAACTGATGCGACATTAAAATACAACAACTATTGCAGATGCCAGCAAGTACAACTACAACAACTACTACCATTACCATGACAACAACAACTACTTCTATTGATACGATTACTCCCACTTCAACTACAACTGCTAAGCTCATAACTCTGCATGTCTCTGTTCTGTGCACTACAGCCATCTCCATGAGACTGCGCTCTCTCTGCTCTGTGTAGTTCCACAGTACATGTTCCAGAGTCCTTTTTTTAGGCTCTGCACTGACTGAGTCAACAGGAAACAGAACAATGGATCCCAAGGTGACCTACGCGCAGCGCGAGAGCGCGAGAGAGAGAGAGCCCAGTAAAGTATCGTAGCGCGCTGTAGTGAATGCCCAACCGTGCCCCTCTGCAACCGCAGCACTTACACAGGAGGCCCGCTGTGGTCTCACCACAGCGAGAGGCACACAATGAAATCTTTCCACAGCCAGAAAAGCCTGGTAGAGTAAAGTAGAGTTGTTGACTTAAACGAGGAGACCAGTATACAGATCTCTGGCTGCTCTGCAGCCTAGCAGGTTGGTGAACATAGCAACACTTTAATTTTTAGGACACTGGATAGTATACTCATTAGAGTATAAAAATCAGCATGTTAAGAGGGTAGTAAATTTACTCAGAAGCACAAAGGTCTGCATTGATGAAGTTGGTCTAATCAGCATACTCATACTGTCATATTTAGAGGGCAATATGCACTCAACACAAAATTCAGTATAGTGAGTACAGGCATACTCACATCTGCATTACACTACCACCTCATAACAGTTAGGCGACCAACTGCAGTGCACTATTGAAATGCAGTATTAGGTCCCAAGACTTCTGAGTGCAGCTGGATTTGGAGTGCATTATGCCCTGAAATTAACTGTGTATACTCACAACTGGAGTGCAGTATAGTGAAACTACTGGGTACATTCATGTTAGTACTCACGTTTGTGCAGTAGTGTGCCCTGAAATTAGTAAGTATGCTCATGTTTAGAGTGCAATAGTGTGCCCTGAAACTAGAGAGTACACTAAGATTGGAGTGCAGTAGTATGAATCGAAACTAGTGAGTATACTCACGTTTAGAGTGCTTGTCACACAGTGCTGAGGCGCGCATGTCACACATGCGGATGGTGCCTTTGCTGCTGCTGTAGACAAAGGTGTTGCACTGGTGGGGGTGGAACTCGGCCGCCGTGATTACCTCCGTCAGCTCCTCCATGTTGGCCGGCTTTATGTCAACAATATCTCAGAGGTTAAAGGTCAAGGTGTATTAATGCGACACGTCTGGTCAGAGAGCAACAACAAGAGTGACGCACACATCAAAACCTCCTCATTCATAAGCCATTCTCTCATTCAGACAGACAGACAGACACACACACACACAGATGTAGTCCTTCTGGTCAGGTCAGGTTGCACAAACAGCATCTCCGCTCAAAGAATAAGACCGCAGGGATGCACTACTCCCCACCAACATGCATCAGAACCTCACTCACTCTCTCCTTTTGTGGGACGGATAGACGAATACACACGCACACACATACACACACACACACACACCTTCTCTGTCTCTCTCTCTCTCCATCACACACACAAGGTGAGGATACTGAAGCTGCGGTCAGTGATCTCTAAGTGCCAAAGGTTGATGCGCAGGTCATCTGCGGACAGGTAGGTCTCGTTGTCGCTGTTCACCGAGATGGAGTTGATGTGATAAGTGTGTGCGTTGGCAAAGATCCTCCGTGGACTAGCCTCCACCATCAGGTCCATGGGCCGGAACACCGGTACCTGAGAGAGACATGGAGGGAAAGAGGGGTGTGAGCATGACTGTGTGTGTGTGTGTGTGTGTGTGTGTGTGTGTGTCAGTGGAGCACTATTTATAGCTTCTGGGGGCTTCTCTCTGAAACCTGAAACAGGGGTATGCAAAGCCCCACTTCGATGGTGTGTGTGCATGTGTGCGTGTGTGTGCGAGAGGGACCAACAGGGGGAGGACCAGCACGTATCGGTCTAGGCCTACTTCCTGGCTGCAAACCAGGAAGAATTGCAAAGGCATAATAACAGTTTTACATGACAGAATTCTGGTTGAGCGCCTTTTGGTTTTCGCTCTAAATTGGTGGTGTCGGTATTTAGTGCAGAATTCATAGACTGGTGGAGCAAGATATTTCATGACCATTCACTTCCTGGAACAAAGATCGAGAGAAAGGTTACTGAGGGATATTTATACAAAAATGTAAAAGTCACTGACATAAAATTTGTGAAACCGTTCATATTGTAGGCCTATGCCAACAACGTTGAACTTCTATCAGTACGTTATATCAGTATATCCCCATTTTCACCCACAGACATACACTAAGATGATTTATCTTGCTACGCCTATCGATCATCTTTGCTTAGTGTTTGGTTCTGGTACCCCTAAGATCCTTTTTTTGGTACTTTACTCTTTGATAGTTGACTAAAGCAATGCATCTTACCAATCCCAAGCTAGTCCTATAACATCTTACATTAGATCTGCTTGCTTTAGATACGGTCAACTGTAGAATCACAAGTACGTAAAAAAAAAGTATTAAGAAGTTGGTATCCTTCTCTAGACAACATCTGCACAGACTAGGAATTTAACACCACTATTTAGGCAGGCCACCTGGCCATTGGGCCAATTTGATTGTTTCACAGACGGATTAAAACCACATACCACCACAACCACAAACCACCTTTGGTCTCCCCTCACAATGGCTTGTAGGTAGCCTAGGAATCTAGATACCCCTAGCGGAAGCAAATGTAATTCACTGCCAGGGACGTCTAGAGACTTGCAAGCTGATTCCCCAAGGACTGGTGGGGCAATCACGGTGAAGTGCAGAGTCAGAGGGCGGGCTTAACAAAATGACAGGATACATCACATCCTTATCTCTTTGACAATTTCAAAAAGACGTTAGAGTGGCCATATTGCTGACATATCCTTGCTGCGGCAACTATTCCTGTGTGCTAATTTCATTGTAAACTATGTTTAGCTCAGCTGGCTGGAAAGCTAATGACTATGTCACCCTATTCGTTCAGCTGATTGGTTGAAGCGCTATCCTACTGCGGGCAGAGGGGTTTGAAAGAGAACCTTTTATCCGGCCCCACCCGCCAATGGAGATTCCCCAGACCCAAGTTCATCTTGATGGGGGTCTGTGCGTAGCCAGGCTAGCTTGTAGGTTGATCAAATTCACCATTTTCATCAAATTCAAATGCAGTTTGATGGGCGACAGTTGCCAAGTCTGGTACACTGACACATGCGTGTGTACACACACACACTCCACCTTATATCAGCAGTGTCTTTTAGCAATGTTCATATTACAAACCAGCAAGCCTTTTAGTTTTGTCTGTGTGTGTGTGTTTCAATGACAGCAAGAGAGAGACAGAGATAAAAAACGCAATGTGCACCTACTTGTACATTTAGCCTGTAGCTGTGTTCTGTAAAAGGTGTGTGAAGGTATGTGTGCCAGCATGTTGAAATGCATGCTTGCATTAGAGTGTAGGGTATGTGTGTGTGCGTTAGGGAAGTGATTTGCAAAGTAGTTCTTTGGAATGTACCTAGCATAGTGATATACAGGTGCTATGACTGAACTGACACATCTGTAACTCCCTTCCTCTTTCAGCTTGTGTTATGGCTGTGTTTGAGAGGGCGTGTGTGTGTGCATGTATGTGTGTGTGTCTACTTAGCAAAAGTGTTGTTATTATGCTAGCAACTCTTTAGCATCCACACTCCTCCTTAAATATTTATGTCAGTGTATTTACCCAAAGTGCTGTGACTGAACTGGCATCTCTGACAACAATCCTACTCCTTTACAGTGTGTGTATGTGTGTGTGTTTTTACCCATAGTGTTGTGATTGTACTGGCATCTCTGACAACAATCCTACTCCTTTACGGGGTGTGTGTGTGTGTGTGTGTGTGTGTTTACCCGTAGTGTTGTGATTGTACTGGCATCTCTGTACCGTCCGTCCTCCTCCTTTAGGTTGTAGCCCTCAGGTCTCTTGTCTCGCTCACTGATCTTCCATAGCTTAATAGTTTTATCTGCACAACAACACACACACACATATTACTACACAACACCACCACACACACACACACACACGCACGCACTAAACACTGTCAGAAAAATCACAGCATACTAGCCAGTTTATATGCTCAATACCAGTCAGAACCATTAATCATAACATGTAACTAAGTAGACAAACAGTCTCTCTCTCTCTCTCTCTCTCTCACACACACACACACACACACCTCTGACAACAGCTGCAAACACACATACTGTACACAGGTATTCTCTCTTTACCTCATGCGTACACGCAAACACACACAGACAGACACACAGAGACACTCACACACACACACACCTCTGACCACATCTGAAAACATGCCCGCTCACACACATGATACTCTTAGTGTCATAAAATGGAATCAGGTAACCCATTCTCCCCCTTCACAGTAACTATGCTAAGCCCAGGATTCATTTTGGATTCACAGATCAGCTGCTCCAGGGATCAGGAGAAACGGAGAACACAATGTTTGTTAGGGGGTAAACAGTGCCACACTCCCTACACCATGTTGTGTCCAAAACAAGTGGAGGTGACAAGGCCACTCGTTGTCTCTTTTGTTGTCCAAGAATCTTCAGAGCGTGACGAAATTACTGTAAGTGTTTTGGCTTAGATCCCTGGTGCGCAACACAAGACTTCTAACTGCAGTGGGATTTGTGGGATTCTAACACCTCTCTGTGTGTTCACGCCAAGAGCGACTAAAGCTCTAAAATCGCTGTAAATCATTCACTTAGTACTGTATGGAAAAGAGCGACAAAAGTGATGAGCGAAACTTGGGTGACTACGGCGACTAAAAGAAGTTAAAAACTGCGGAACTTCATGCAAATTAGCTTATGATGCGTTTTGTCTGTAAATGAACTGTCAATGGGCACGTCATGAACGATTAGGGCGACAAGAGCAAACACAGTCACTTTAGCAGCAATTTTTATGAGCGTCAAAAGCTACCACTTTAGTAGCTCTTGACATGAACGCACAGTTAGACACACGTATCCCAGACCAGAGGAGATGGAGAGAAAA
>JAVQKI010384227.1:0-10939 GCA_036025975.1 Nematalosa erebi
TATAAAATTTGTAAATATAGTGAATTGTGTGTGAATTCTCATATATACCTGAACTTTTAATAAATATCCTGATTATCTAGAGATGTGTATAAGGAATGGATCTTTTTCCACAGAAAAAGCAAGCCTGTTTACCTATGCAGTTCTGTCATTGTAAACCTTTAATACACCAATTAGGCACACAGACAGAGCAAACACTCCATACAGCATAATGACTTAAACTACATGACCATTGGGAGCATTGTAGCCATTTGTATTGCCTGTCTGGTCTTCTGGTTCATGCTTTTTGCGTGATTAGCTTGCGCCGTGCAATGACAGCCTGTTTATTTAACTCCTTAACTCAACTCCTGTGGGTAATGGCCTTCAGCATTGTGTCAGAGTCTCTGCTCTAAACCCTGGATCAGTTTAAGTGAAACATAAATACGAGCGAGCAGTAGACCGTGAGGCCTAGGGGCCTTCCGGTGCCTGCTTGGGGACCAACTGTGTAATACATTAATTAATATAATTACTCCGACTGAAGGTCAACTGTATCTGAGGACAAAAGGTCTTGCTAATGGCTTATTAGGGGTCAACCTCCAAATGGGGTGGATGGCGCACGTGATGAGAGAACCCTCTCTAACCTTGTGTGAGCGTAGCTCTCAGCTCTTTTGATTTCGATTGAACTTGAATTAGGAGGGTTGCTTTGTCTGGCGCCTATTATCAGCTGGTCGGCGGCCGGCTGAACGTTGCATGTTGCAAAGCCTCTAATGCATTCTTTAGATAAGATGGGAAATGCCAGGCTCCAGAAAAAAAAAAAGGAATGCAAATATTTGGGCACTTGGATCAACCTGGCCCGGCAGCAGTCTGGTAAACAAAGAAACAACATCAAGGAAAGCAAACAGGTGAGAGCGAGACAGAGAGCATGGGAACCAGAGAGACTCCGGGGCCCAGAGTCATAGCATCTGTGTATGCCAACGGCTCCATTGTCCTCACTTAAGCCTTTCTGATGGAACTGCACCTATTAAGGCCATTTGTTTAGTGTGGCAAACCCAAAACACAGAAAAAGTGTGGAGATTTTCCGTCCACTGTCTTTTAGTGTGTATCATGTGGTCAAACATTGCCCATTCTTCAAAAATGAAAGCCCTGAAGTTCTTAATCTTTTTTTTTGGTCTGTTTTGTCTTGTTTTTTGATCCAACTAATGTTTTGTTGTCTGCTGCCTTTATATGTGGTCTTTTTTGGGCCTGCCTGTCAATTCAAGTGTTAGCAAACAATTTTGGTTCTTCATGTGTGTATACGTGTATTAGTTTTTTGTGTGTTTGTGTGTGTGTGTGTGTGTGTGTGTGTGTGTGTGAATGCATGCTTACGTAGGCTAGTATCCCATCTATCCTCTGGCTGAAGCCTTTGGTGGCTTGTGTCGAGGCTCCTCATGTTGTACACATGGTTTTGCTTTCTCTGTGGATTCTACTGTGTGGGGCCTGTGGCTTTCAATTTTTAGGTTTTTCCTCTTTCTAGTGGTTTTTAAAAAACGCCTCCTTTCTGTAAAGGAAAAAAGGTCTTCCATTGTAAAAAAAAAAAAAAAAAAAAGGAAAAACAAACAAAAAAAACATGAAGGAAAGATCATGCTACTGTTCATGTATGACTCTCCTCTTCCACTCTGTCCTTTTCCTACCCGTGGCTCTCATTTTCATCTGCTGTTCTTACAGGCTCCAGGCTCATTTCGGAATTTGCATCGTGGCTAATTTTAGAGATGGGTTCTTGACCGAAAAAAACACATCCTCCAATTTGCGTCTATATTGGTCGTCCTCCCTCTCTCTCGGCCTCTCACTCTCTTCTCTCTGTGTAGCTGGCAGTCCGTTTTTTATTATGCTCTCTCTCTCTCTATCTCTCTCTCTTGCCTTTTCTCTCTCACACTCTTCATTTCTTTGCTCTTTTCCCCCTCTTCTTTTTCCCCTCAATCAGCCCTGTTCAGTGATTATGAGGGAAGAAGTTGAGGAAAGTTGTGGGAACTTTTAGGGGGTTGAGCTGTTGTTCAACCTTTGTGTCTACTGAGTAAACAGTGTCAGGCCAGTTATTTTCAGTACAGAAAAACGACAAAACATACACGGAAAGGAAAAATAGGCCTCGCAAGTTCAGTTTATTGTTAAGTGGGAAAAAATGTATACATTATGACAGGGGTGAATATTTGGTTTCCATGTCTGAAAAAAAAATGAACAGTGAAATTAAACAAAGTTTGGTAAGACTGCTTTCTCTGGCATTCTGTGCAGTCACACAGGAAAGCTGTACTTGCTTGACTGGATGTTGACACAAAGAGAGACCTTTAAAAGAAGGAGGAATCTGTCATGGAGGGTGGCTGTAAAAAGTACACCCCTCATACCTCCTAATTGTTAGGTTTCTCGATGAGTGTTTTGTGCACCGATGGGCACGTTTCCATAGAGACCAACTTCTGGCATTTTATCGGTCACTTCCACACATTTTGGGTTGCTATGGCTGGCCCCTTCCACCTGAAGTGCCCTTGACAACTCTCCTGTTGACTTTTCCTATCTAATCTGATTTTTTTTAACCCGTGTACAATTACGTTTATGTTAGAATCAACAGACTTGGCAGGCTGTGCTTTTTGGAAGAGGGAGAGAGAGGAAGCAAAAAGTAGTCCTATTCCCCGTTTTCATCCAGTGTTTTTAAACAGGCAGTTAGACAAAGACGTTGGAAGTGACCTCTGTGAACAAGAATTCCAGGGCCTGGCGTATTCTGTCTGAATACACTTCTACAACAGGCAAGATTCCCGAAAGCCAACTCCTGAGAGGAAGAGAATGGACCACTTCTCTGTCCCTTCGTCTGTTTTTTTTTTTTTTTGTTTGATCAAAACGTGCAATCATGCCCTCCTCCACACCCCACCCCAACTCCCACCACACCTCTTCTTTTTCCCTCTTTCCTTCATTATTTTGACCTTTTTTCCAGCGTTCGGCGTTCTTGGCCACATCGACCGTGACAGTCTTTTCAAACTTCATCACTTCTCTATGTGAAGGCATTCTCCCCCCACCCCCCCAAGCACCCTGTGCCCAACAACCCCTTCATTTCCTCCTGTCTACATGTGTTTCTGGGGCCATTAATCGTTCCTCCCTGCTCAACGTGAACCCCAGCAGATAATTACGGTAATTAAACCAATTAGCTAGCATATGGAACGAGGGTTTGCCTGGCCCCCGGGGCCACGGGGGCCTGCTCTGAATCGTTCAATGGGCTACAGCTGAGGTGGTCCCCCATCAGAGGTCCTGCCTGGAATCACCGGGGGGGAAATTGTTTCAGCCCCATTTCGGATTAGCGCAATTTCCCTATTTTTCTTCTCTCCTTTTCCAAACGGTCCTGAACAAGCCCAGGGTGCTGCAGGCACCATGTCCAACCTTGGAGCTCTCTGTGTTTCTGAACAACAGAGAAGGAAAGAGAGAGAGAGAGAGAGAGGGAGAGAGAGGGAGGGAAGGAATCAAGGAAGTGAGAACTGGCAGACTCTGGTCTGGTCGAGACAGCGTGATTGATGCAGCCCGTGCCATGGAGTGGCCCTCCGGCCCCCTCTCTCAGGACGGGGCAAAAAGTGACAATAGGCCCTGTGTGTGAAGCACAGGTGGGCCCGGGGCAAACTGGAAGTCACCCTGCCTCAAGCACGTGTGTGCTAAATTCTGCAGGCTCGCTTTTATGACTCGAGCCATCACTCTTCTTTTTCGTCAGACGAGTGTTTTTCTTCCCCTCGCTGAACACATATTGGTTTATGCCACATACTTTGTGGCGCTGTGTTTTAAAAGCACCACATAATGAAATGTGACGTCCGAAAATCGGTTGAACCATTAAAAAGTTAGCTTAAGGTTGACTTGAAAACACATCTGAAAAAGACTCGCATTTTTGGCACACGGCGAGACCATATTATAAACTGCCCTCAGCTGTTAGACATGATGATAGAATAAGAATTGACCTGATGAAATAAATGAAAAAAGCACAACAACTAACCAAAAAGTCCCTGTGGGCCCCTGCAAATTGTTTACTCAGCACAAAACAACTTTTGTGAACCGGAACTGTGACAGAAATATATTCTCTGAGCTTTTACTCCAGCATCACCGACATTGTTCAGCATGACATATCACCATGGAGATGCCAGTTTATTTAGTCTACATTTGGCCAAGTGCATTTTCACAAAGGGGTGGGGGGGTAGGGGGGCTGAATTTCTCAAACACGCATACAGAGCAACCCTTTGTCTTTCGCACAACACACCACACACCAACATGCTCACACACACACACACACACACACACACACACACACACACAGAGCTTGTCAGTGCAGGACATCCGACGATAATCACCCCTATTTATAGTTCACTCCTGGAAGTGCGGTCTCAATACATTGTCTAATCGAGGTCTTCCTGTTCTCGGTCCAGCGTCTCAGTCCTGGTGGCGTCTCTGATGTGGCTTCACTTGAGTATTTCTTTCCCCTCAGCTCTGCTATCTCCTGCTGTTTTATCTGCGCTGGGCTGATAGTTGCTTGGTTCACTCCAGGCTTAAGGTCACATGAGGCTTCCTCCTCCTGGTCTTTCTTTATCTCTGTATTGATCTAAAACACTGAAAGTGGCGGTTCTGGTTTGAGGCAAACATGCTTCAGGTATTTTGTTAGGCCTTTAAAGAGTGTGTATGTGTGTGTGTGTGTCGGTATGTACACAAAGCAGAGCTTAACAAGCCCCCTAGTTTGGGTAGGCGCATCCTGGTTGAGCAGTATGAGTGGTGTGTTTGTGCTGTGTGTGTGTTGTGATCCACATGGGAATGTGCAGTTAAACAACACTCTGATGAGGACTCATGTTCCCACACTCAAACTGTTTTTACTCCAAGTGTCCCTCCTTAGTGAAAGTATGTGACAGTTTATATCCAATCTGCTCTCATGTGCATCTCTGTGAGTTCTTGATCATTTGAAATGTAAATACAAAGACACACGGACAGGCCTCAAGCCATTCTGGAACCTGCTCATACATTCTGCATACAGTACCAGATTAATTTCAGAAACTATTTATTAAAAACATTTGTCTCAATACAAACAACTATACCTCTGGGTATACTGTGTCATCATCACATACATGTATATGTTATCAAATATCCAGCTCTGATTTAAATGTCAGTTATTAATTTTTGGACTTTAGAGGGTCAATTGTGTTTGCTGTTTTTGCTGTGCTTGCTTGTCTCTGTCTAAGGCTGCTGCACGTTTTTACTCAAGAGACAAGAGCTGACGAAAGATTTGTTGACTTTGCACACAGCCGTACACTGGTTTTGTAAAGAATGCGCGGGGAGGTGTGAGAATCCTCAACAATGTCAAGACTCCAGGGAACGTGCTCCATGCATGTGTGTGTGTATGTGTGTGTGTGTGTGTGGGGGGGGGGGGTGTTGCTGGAGATAATTTGCAGTCCAAAAAAGACAAATTCAGCTTCTCATTTATCGCTTAAAAATGTAGGCAGGACTGTGGGAATGGATTGCTTGCACTTTTTTTTAGAGCTTTTGACAAAATTACATACAATTAAGACTTTGAGGATTAGGCGGTTAGAATGGTTTCAAGTTTCGATATGGCAAGGGCACTGAATTTTTGGAAATACCCGAAAAGCCCTCAGGGCTGATGAGAGATTTGAGAGGTATTTATCAAACATGTATTGACTTGCCAAGGTGCATGCCTCTGGTGGCCATAAAAAGAATTGCTTTGCTGTTCAAACAGGATACAGTGACTCAGGCTTCTGTTTGTGCCTGCAATAAAACCCACATTTATATCTTTCCACTTTCAATACACTTAAAATGATTAACTGCGCTTTCAGACAGAATCTTTCTATAAAAGAACTTACATGCATCCAAACACTACTAGCTGCAAACTTGCGGTAGTCTACTAAAAGTGATTGTCGTAGTTTTTTCCTTCGCTCCCTTGATTATGGATTACTTTTTAATTATCGTTTTTTATCAACGTCTTTCCAAATAAATCTTTTAGAGCGCCCTTTTGAAACCCTTTCAATATTTCCCTCATAAATGTTTTGTTTCTCAACTGTTTGGTCCCTTGTCACTTGCTCTCTGTCTCTTGCCTGAGGTGTTGGCAGACACTGAAGCTGCTCTGTAATATCTCCAAGAATCAAACACTCATAAATAAACATTTGTGTCTTGTAAAAAAAAAAAAAAAGCGCAGATTCCATCACATCTCAGCAGGACACCAACCTTGTGCCTCTCACATGATTTACTGTCTGCTTAGGATCATCCTTATCGCTCCATCTCTCTCCCTCTCTACCCATAACCCCCTTCTCTCTCTCTCTCTCTCACTCTCTTTCTCTCCCTCTTTCTCTCTCTCTCTCCCTCCTGTTCTCTTGGGTAATGACACAGCCACTGAAAAACAGATTACTGCTATACAGCCATGATATTTATGGTCACCCAAATATGTAAACAGAGTGGAGACAGAGAAGGAGCAAGCCCTGTGGAAACCACAGACCGACCCTCCTCAGCACTGGCAGGCATCAGAGGAGCAGTTGGCCGGGGCGCTCATTTTAAGAGGGACATCTTTTTTTCAAATTGTTTTCATTAACTTTGCTCACAGTTATCTCCACTCCCCTGTCGAACGTTCGTGGAGAAGGCACGAAGGCGTGCAGAGTAAACGATGATTTTTAAAAGGTGGATTAGTGGTTTGGTCCTTGGGGAGACGACGCTTGTTCAGCTCAGACAAACTGAATCAACATAATTTGTATTCGGCCTTAGTTAACGCCTCGAAGAGAGAGATATGAGCCTTCGGATGACTTTAACGCTTGACTAATTGTGAACCCTGAGTGACTGAGCAGCGCTGAATCATTGGGCGTCCGTTTCAGCTCAGGGTTCTGCAGAGAGTCGAAACACATTGTAAGAGTTTGGGAAATGGGCAGTGGTTAAACGTGGCAGAGTGATGATTGAATAAGATGCTACATTCAATTTCCTGTGAAAAATTATTTTAAGCCAGGCTTTCATTTGTTGATGTTCTCACAAAACACAATATACTGTCCCTGAAAAAAACACCTCTCCACCCTCCTGTGTCAGGCATTCTTTGACATCTCTCTGGACACACACTTACAAACAACCTATATGCACACACACACACATACTCCCAAACACACTCACAAACACATGCACATGCGCTTCCATACACACACACTCACACATACACACACTCTGAGGCACATGCACATGCACATGCGCATGCAGACACACACACACACACACAGTCAGTGTTGGCGCTGCCCCTAAGACATTTGATCCCACATGATTACCGGGAGTGAATCACATAATGCAGGGCATAGTTCTGTGCTGCCGGTGAGCAGGATAATTAGTGGTGTGGGGGTATTTACATGTCAACAATGCAGGTGGTGGAACTGCCCTAATGGCAGATAGCTGTGGAAACTTAAGACTCCTGTTTTCCATCTGACTGGCTATGATGAATTCCCCCCTTCTGGTGGTGGCCTGGCAACAAAGGGCGGAACAGTGGGTGGAACCGTGCTGTTTGATGGTATGCAGGCGTATCGAAGGTCCCATACGTTACCGGGGTTTGTCCACAAGCCAGTGTGATGACGTTGGATCGAAATTCTACACGCGATCCAAGATGAAAGCAGCGCCGGACCCAGGTTGCCTCAGTGTGGGCTGTGTGTGTGTGTGTGTGTGTGTGTGTGTGTGTGTGTGTGTGTGTGTGTGTCAGGTGTTTTGGTTAGCGCCGGAACAACATGGTATAACCGTGGAAAAAGGGGACTGCTAAATCCTGCTTTGAAAAGGAGGAAGTGAAACACAGATGTAAAGAGAAATGAAAGGAAGGGGGGCACAGAGTGTGCGAGAGACAGAGAGAGAGAAAGAAAAAGAAAGAGTGACAGAGAGTGCATGAGAGGAGAGAGAGAGGGAATGAGAGCGACACAGAGGTCATGTTGAACTTTTGGCCTTCACCCATTTCACTACAGCTTCCCACCCTCCTATGCCCGCACGCACACCCATGTACAACCCCACACAAGCCGCACCAGGGCACCAGAACCCAGCCTTGGTTCCGCGCCGAGTTCTCCCATGGCCTGCCTCATGGTGTCACCGGGAGATCACAGCGGGGAGCTGCCCTGCCCCGAATTTTTAATTACACCCAGCCATACACACACATTGGCTCTGGTCTCTTCTCTAATTACACAATACACACTGACACTCTGACTGCTCATCATGAGCATGTTAGTGAATCCCTCAAACCGCTCGAACTCCACACGTCTCAGCGCTCAGTCCCCCCATCCCTCCCTTTCTCTCTCTCTCTCTCTCTCTCTCTCTCTCTGTCTCCCTCACTCTCTCCCTCACTCTCTTTCGGTTTGTCTCACTGTGGAGAAAATTGTGTGTTTCTCATCGTAAAATGTCAAAAAGTTCTGACAGGGATTATGTGTCATGGGATGTGGAGTGTTTTGAAAACACTTGAGCATACTCTCTCGTGCTCGCACAAACAGACACACACACACACACACACACACACACACACACACACAGACACACACACACGCGCGCGCACATCTCCATCCACTTCAAACGGTGTCCGGCCGCGTCTGGCTCTCCGCACGACATCGTGTGTCCGTGACTAATGTTCAGTATCTGTCGTAAATCATAGGGCGAGAGTGTGAGACTCAAGGCCCAAACCTGTCTGACTCTGTCATCCTGTATATTTGCATAATGTAGCCAGACACACTCACCTTCCCACTGCAAAAATGAATTCCAGACAAACACAGTGACAAACACAAAGGTCGACTGTCTTTCTCACCTTTCAAAATCATAATTATGTCATCTTTCACAACTATTCTTACTGTTTTGTCATCTAAAGTCCTGCACACTTGATCCCATTCTCAAATATACACTGGAAACAATGGCAATTGGGAGGCGGTTTGAGATTAACCTTTGGCCCTGCCTGATTATATAGGGCCTGTCATTGGTGTGTGAGGGACCCAGATTAATGGGCATCTGATATATTTCTCTCTGAGGCCCATGGCTTAATTGTTCGGAATCACGTCATGGTTTGGAAGCCAAAGCGTTGATGGAGGGGCAGAAATAGAAACTGTGGGAATGGGCAAGAGAAGGCGAGTGGAAAATGTTTAGTGGCTGTTAAACACAGAATGAAATTCCAGCGCACACCCACAAAAGTCAGACCAGACCCGCACTCACAGAAGAGCTGACACACAAATCTCTCTCTCTCTCTCTTTCTCTTTCTCTGGTTTACCCTCTAACACACATACTTACACACACACACACACACACACACTCTCACACAATCACACAAATACACACACACCCACATAAACAAATGCACACACACACACAAACCCCCCCACACACACACACTAGACTAGAGCAAAGGCAAAAATGTGAAATGCCATATTTTGAAAGTCAAATTAAATTACTTCTAGATAAGTGCATGTAAAATAGACTGTGTGATGCTTCTTTTTTCGGAATACCACGTTCCCTGAAAATACGATCGGGTCATGCAAAGCAATACTCTCGCTCATCCAGTTCTGTGGCATGTTATTCATTCTGCCAGTGAGCTCTCAGTATTCTAAACCAAAAGAAACTTAACCGTACAGATTCCCCATATTGTATGTCCAACTGTCAGCATTCAAAGATTCCTTTCACCGTATGATGATCTCTGGGAATATAACATGAATATAATTGCTGAAGCTCTATTTCACCGCCACGGGGAGTCTTGACTGAGTATCTATGAGAGCAATGCACCAGTCTCATCGCATCGTCTGATTACTGATCTAAATGGTTTGTCAAGAAGATTTTTTTTTTTCTTTCAGAGGGCATCTGCTTATACAGTCTGAGCCGCACGTCCTCACATATCCCCATCCTCTTCCTCCTCCTTCTCCTCCTCTTCCTCGTTCTCCTCACGTCTTTGAGGATTTGGAGAGAAGAGCGTGAAAGCACTAGTTAGTTGCTATGGGAACAGCACCCGCCCGCCTCCACTTTCCTCCCGTCACCAGGGCCCTCAGTGGTGCTTTGATTATGATGTCACCGGAGAACTGCTCGAACCATGTTTGCTTAGAAAGATAACACATCGACAGGGAAACAATGCAGAGAATAATTTCTTTTCCAGGTCTCAGGTCCAGGCATGCGTCTCCCTCCTTGCTGTATGAACTGAATGTGGTATGATGGGGGCGTTGGTGCAGCATGGGTAATTAAATCTAGCCTTTCTTTCTTTATGGAAAGGAAAAATGATGATACAGTTGTTGCCATTGCTGTGTTGTGGATTCTTTTTCCTCTTATTCAAAACAACCCCCAAAACACCAAAACACTGTATAACAATAACACTGTTACCAGTGACAGCCACACCACAACCATAACAATACGAGTTTAAAATGCATAACTGTGTTACTCAAACATATTGCTTCATGTGATATTTCCTGAACCATTTGATTTTAATCGGTTGTGGTACAGTACAGACAGTTCAGAGAGCCAGATGTTCCTTGTACTCACCGTAAAGGTATTTCATGAATTTTGAAACGTTTACTCTTGCCAAGACTCTTAGCACCAGATCAGACCTCCAGTGTTTTGGCAATTGCAGAGTCCTTGGGAAGCAACTGGGGGTGAAGTGTGGACAAGTGTGAAGTTCCCCCCCACTGTCACGCAGCAACATGTAGTGCAGAGAAGCACCAGCAGGTTGCAGTAGAGAGCTGCAAATACTGTCTCGTGGCAGGCTTCATTTTTTTGGAACACATCTGTGGATGTGTTTATATTTCTGCAAAGGTGAAAGTCATGCTTTCTATATGTGAACTGCATTTGAACAACATGTCATTACTTTCTGTTCTCTGAACAATATTTGAAAATATGAAAAACCTTTTTGTCTTCAAGTCACTTTAGCTTGAGGCATAGGTCACGGAGGTTGAGCCCATCTGTGAAACCAATGTTCTATCTCTCTTCAAAAAGACATTTAATTTCCTCT
>JAVQKI010384269.1:5000-10037 GCA_036025975.1 Nematalosa erebi
ACATCACTGAGCTGTAGCTTGAATGTATACAAACTTTAGCATTCGAGCCAGCTTGACCCGCTGTAGGGCAATTATATAAGGGGTGTGTGTGTGTGCGGGGGTGGGGGGTTAAATTCTGGCAGAGTTTCTGTATTGCAACAGCTGAGTGTATCCAAACAGCAGCAAATCATTTTTTATCTATTCAACACCCAAAGGCAAGTCTTTTCTGCTATGTAAGGGCACTCAAATTGATGTTTTTGTCTGGGAGAAAATAGGACATGTTTTCTGAAGAACTCATCATGGAGTCAAACTGTTATTTGATGTCTTCTTTGGACTGTTTTGAGTGATGCTCCACACGCTATTCATCCCTTCTGACTGAAACGGCTCTCGCCCTCATTCACGCTACTTCACGCTCGGTTCTCTGTTTCTTCTGGCACAACATAGAAGAGGCAACACAAAATGGGTTTCACTTAATCAAAAAGAAGTTTAAATTTTAGTTTTTCAATTAAAAATTCTTAAAAAAAAAAACTTAAGAGGAACATCTAGGGGAACAAAAATAGTGTATGCGTGCTTGTCAGTCTTATGTATGTAAGTGAGAATGTCTGCAAGGTAGGGTGTGTGCATAAAGGGTATCACTTCAAAAATGAGAGGGGAGAGGAGGCTGATGAATGGAAAGAAGTGGGTGCTTTTATACGCACACCGGCGCCAGGTGTGGGCAATTCTCCTAATGAACAATTTCCTCATGCAATCTGGGAATTGGAGTTCTCACGTGGCAACCATGAAAAACACGGCCAGCCTGCAGGGGGAGCAGAGGGGTGTCACACTTCACCACTCATGGATGGCCAATGTGTAAAGGCCTTCGTACACCGGCTCCTACATTGTTGCGGAGCACTTTCGAATTTGACAATTTTGTTTGCCCGCGCACACCAGCAGCATACTGCAGGCAGGTAACACAGCACAGTAGCCTGGGGAACCACCTGCTCTCCTGACATCCTATTCCATTGTTTTCAATACAACCAGAAAACAACCTCACAGCGCTCTGGAATCGTTGCGTATAAATCGTAACCTAACCTTACAACCTAACTCTTATTACTTATGAATCGTAATGATAAAAAAATTGTGTTGTGTGGGGTAAGCTTTAGACAAACCATTTCGAGTCCAAAGGGACCTGTCAAAGTAATTTAAGAGTTGAGCATCTCCTACAGAAGAAAAGAAAGTTGCTAGCGCAATGCCAGCTGATTGAGGCCAATGACGCAGGTGGATATGCAATCTCCACACTAACTGAACAAGCAGTCTGGTGAATCCAGACATTCAAGACATGAACAAAGGTAGAGTTTGAAGAAAGGGAAAGGGAGAAGCCTCACTGGGTGAAAAATGGTTTGATTCAGTGAAGACATAAGGTACTCATCACAAAGGACATCTAGCTAATCGGTGAAAAACAGAGAAGACTCTGGGCATAGCAAAACGATAGACGGTTTGATTATTAGAGTCATTAGCTTTCCATACGTTATGTTAACATAACAAAAGTCGTGTGGGTACTAAATATAGCGCTCACGCATTGCTTTTGTTTTTAATCGCTGAAGCGGTCTTTTTCTTCACTGGTCAACACACTGCTTCTCAGGAACAGCTGTGTTGCCTGTAAAACAAACAAAAAAAAAAAAAAACAGGAATCCAGCAGGAATGGAGAGCCATTGCTAGAAAACACAATGAGAACATTACAGTCCTCTTCCTCACCCCTGCTGTGCTGCTCCCCAGGGAGCCGCTCTGAGCCAGTTCCACCGAGTGGAACTCTCGGGATCGCTGTCGGACACCTGAAAGCTCATCTCTTCAGGCTTCGAAGGTAGCCATTCCCTGCTCCCTCACCCCTGATGGACTGTCTATAATGGGCCCTCAGCCCTGATCACCACGATGATGGCTTCACAGGTCATTTGTGGGGGTGATTTTGTGCAAGGCTTGTTAGAGAGGCACAAAACGCAAGGCTGCTTGTGCGTGTGTGTGTGTGCGTGTGTGTGTGTAAGAGAGAGAGAGAGAGAGAATGTGTTGATGTTGGTGTCTATATGTGTGTGTATGTCAGTGTTCGTATGTGTGTGTGTGTGTGTGTGCGCGCATGCACCTGTGTAGAACTATAACGGTAATCATGTCCTCTAAATTCTTTTTGTTTTTTTGTCGAGCCACAGATGCAACCTTTCTCGCTCCTTCAAAGAGACTCAGCCATGATTACGGTCACTTTCCTCCCTCCCCTCCATGCTTCCATTCTCTCCGGTCATAAAGACATCAATCTCACGCCTCTCATGCCCCCCCTCCCGCCCCCGCCCAGTCATCAAAGACGCATTGATGGGGGAAAAATAACCCCTCTGAATACCTCTGAGTTTTGATGCAGCGGCTGGCAGGAGCTGCTAAAGATGGTGTCCTCACGAGCTCATCTCCCTCTGCATCATCAGGTGAGTGGATGTAAGAGGGGGAAAAAATTAATGAATATATGGCTTGTGTGTGTGTGTGTGTGTGTGTGTGTGTGTGTGTGTGTTTGTGTGTGTGTGTGTGTGAGCGCGTGTGTGTGAGCGCCCAAGTGTGTGTGAGCACGTGTGTGTGTGTATGAGTGCGTGTGTAGCAATCTACTCTTTGATGTAACTGAATGATCCCAGTATGCAATGGAAGCCAAAGAGAACTGAGTAAGACAGCCATGTAAAAAATGCGTTGGGCATGTACAAGACAATCTAGTTTACTAAGGGCTGTTCTGGAAAAAAAGGGGTCAATTCTGTTCACCCTCCTTAAAAGCATCCCACTGACTTCCTCTCTTTATTCTTAAATTAATGTGGAAAGCATTATAACAGTGGGCCAACAAAGTGAATGAAACTCAGACACTGAGTATTTCGAAGGGCTTCACCAAGACATATCAGCCATTGCGCACACTGTCTGTCATCTCCAGAGCGCTGTTTCTCTCTCTCTCTCTCTCTTTGTGTATGCAAGTGTGTGTTTGTGTGTGTGTGTGTGTGTGAGATGCATCCTGGGTAATGATGCAGTGTCATGGGATGGAAATGAGCTCAACACTCCGAAACCCCTGAGAGAGAAAGCGCTGAGCGGGCACAGTCAACCAGTGGAGGGTGGACAGACAGATAGAGAGAGAGAGAGAGAGAGAGAGAGAGAGAGAGAGAGAGAGAGAGAGAGAGAGAGAGAGAGAGAGAGAGAAGGAGAGAGAAGACAGAGACAGAAGACAGAGAGAAATAAGGATAATACTCCATAGCTCATTACTTTAACTACCATCCATCCTTGTTCAAGTGGAGAATGACAAAGAGATGGACACACACACACACACACACACACACACACCATGTGCAACTTGTCATAACAGCAGAACAGGGAGACCTGCTATGACCTGCTGTTCTAGAATCAGGACCCAAAATAAAGACTTATAATCCAGTATCCTCCACTCTCAAAGCCTCATGTAGACAACTACTGAAGACACAAGATAGGAGAAACAAAAGAATTTAGTTTTTCATTTTATTTCATTTTGTACCAGTTATATACTCCTACTTAGAGCAGCACCCCTGCAACAATGGCAAGTTGTTCTGCTGGTGAGATTTAACGCTGCTGGGTCTTTGTCGCCCTCGAGTGGCCACAGATGGTTACTGCATTTGTAGCGGCAGGGTTTTGTTATGCAAAGCTTACGTAACCAGCAAGAGGGTCTCGGCGCTGCTGGCCTCAGGGCAGCGTGCCCTCGCTGGAGTGGTGGCGTACGTGTGTGCCCACGTCACTGCTGCACCACGCCTGCGTGCTTCTGACTCACACGCACGCACGCGCTCGCGCGCTCGCGCGCACACACACACACACACACACACACACTCACACACACACACACACTGACCTGAGGGGAGGACACAGCAGAGGGAGCTCGCTTGCTTGTCTTTTGCCCTTCTGTGTTCGTTCTTTCTCTCACTCTCTCTCTCTCTCTCTCTTCTTTCTCTGTCTCTTTTTCAGTACAAACGTTCTTCTCTTTTCTCACCCTCACTCTCGTTCACTCAATCAATCTCACACACGCTGCCAGAAAACCATGGTATGATGACTAATAGCCAGAGAATGAATTCACATGGTTTATGGGTCAGGGTGTGTGTGTGTGTGTGTGGTGTGCGTGTGCGTGTGCGTGTGGTGTGTGTGGGGTGTGTGCAGGCCCTTGCCAGAGTGTGTGTGTGTGTAGGCGGCAAGGCACCGGGTCAACAATGAATGTGTGTGTCACAGTTTATGGGGTTACTGTGGCCTTCTTTGGGCCTTTTCCAATTCTGGCAGGAAATCTTTATGTAAGGCTTGTACAAGCCTCTGACTTCAGACCAGCCAGTCAATCTGGCTGGGGAAAAAAAGAACATATAAATACTGTCCTCAGATCTGTTAGTCAGTGATGACTGTCCTGATGTAGCTCATGAAGATTATAAACTCTTGCTCTTATAAACTCAGCCAACATGGACGAGGTTTAGAATGTGGTTTGGTCACACCCCATTTGACTGATGACAGAAATGCTCATTTATTTTAGTGTGTGAGTGTGTTTGTATAAGCGTGTGTTTGCATCTCAAATTTTGTATTGTATGTGTCTAGTAATGCTATGCTATGAGACAGCTCGTTAAAATTTATTGTGTGTGTGTTTGTGTGTGTGTGTGTGTGTGTGTGTCTGAAACAGTCTATGTGACTAGCGATGCTGTGTGATGGATGGTTTGTGTTCATAACTTGTGCTTGTGTGTGTGTGTATATGTGTGTGTGTGTGTGTGCGTGTGTGTGTGTGTGTGTGTGTGTGTGTGGTAGCCACCTGTCTGGGTTGTTCTGTAGCCCGCTGCAGATCTGTCTTGACTTTGTTGTTGGGATGATTGACCACTTTGGTGACAGGCTGCTTAAAGATAGACGCTGTTTGCCTGATGGGGAGGGCTGTATTCAAGTCAGGCTTGCCCTGAGAGAGAGAGAGAGAGAGAGAGAGAAGAGAGAGAGAAGGAATATGCGCACTGGCCAATACACACATACATGGACAGACACACACACAAACACATTGCTATTATCTTTATTCCTTTTTGACAAACT
>JAVQKI010384295.1:0-12135 GCA_036025975.1 Nematalosa erebi
CCATATTCTTGCTATGGATTAGACGTCATGTAAACCTAAAATTATTTAATGGCTATAGTTTCTTGAGGGCTGAGAAGACACATGATTGCATTTGCAGGAAACTATAAATACTAAAGCCAAATTAAAAAGAGGACCAGAATGTTTGAAAGCCGGGGACACAAAGCAGACTTCAGGCAGAGCCAGAGCCCCCAAGGGGATGGTGACGTTTCTTTTTTTAGTGCCTCTATTCACTGGCCTGACAAATGTATGAGTGGTGCTCTGTCCTGTGTTAGGTTTCCTTCTGAGGCACATTCCCATTGTTGACCATACAGCCCCAGGAACATTACGCAACGCCTCTTGCTGGGAGATTTGAGACCAGTTTTTATGTATATTGTAGTTCATTTTTTGTATGTGCACTTCACTTCACTTGGCCAATTGGCCACTTTCTCTTATCAGACTCAGACTGTTATGATTAGTATTCAAATTCATATACTAGCCGTCCACGTAGTGTTAGTAATAAAGGCACAGAAAATCATCAGAATGCAGTGACTCTGAATTATTGGAAGTAATTCTGTTGTCATGGCAACTTGGAATGCTGAGAGAGGAAGAAAAGAAATATCTCTGTTCTAGACAACGTCTAGACATCAGAATCACTTCTGAATCAGTGGCTAATGAAGCAAAATGACTCAAAATTTTCGCAGCTATTGCCACGTGTGAAGTCACTGTTGTCAGCGATCAGGGCCGGGTGACTCGCACGTGTCCGGGCAGGTGGTGCGGCCATCCTCCTCTTCTCACCCCACCCCCTGCATATTTTGTTTGGGTTCTGTTGCGGGTGTACCCTTAGATACGGGAAGAAGTGCTTCCTTCCATTCGCTGACCCCTTGCATTGTGCAGGGGAGGTAAACAACTCAGCTGTTTCCTCCCTCCATCTCTTGCTTGTTGTTCTGCTTATGGCTAATTAGGTGCTAATACGTAGCCGCAAAGCTATTTTTCTACACTGCCTGTCACTGTTGTTGTCTTGCATCTTTCTGCAGCTGGACGTTAGCCTGGTCCTCAGGACCCACTGCAGATGGACACACACACACAGGACCCACTGCAGATGGACACACACACACACACACACACGGTCCGGATGTTCCCATCCAATACTCAGCCTGAGCCCTGAGAGTGTGAATGGCAGGATATTTTCTTGCATCCTAAACAATCGCTCTTGTCTTGCGCAATGTGTTTTCATCCCTAAATGGGCAATTGTTTAGAGGAACGTGGAGTAACTGGAGAGCACAGCAGGTCTGAGACTCTGAGAGCCATGTGCTGGAGTCTTACCAGGGGGTGAACTGGTGAAGGTTAGGGTTAGGGTTAGGCTTGAGTCTTAAGCATAAGCATATGCATAGTTGTTGTTTACAGTAAGCTTTACAAATATCTACTACATGTGACCATGAGAGTGTGCATAGCCCCAGACTTCCACAAAGGATTATATACAAAGATTACATAAAAAGTGTTTATCATGTGGTCATCAATACTTATGACCACTTCCCATAATGCTGTGCATATTCTATCTGAATACATTCAGTGCATGTGCATAACAACTGAACTGGATAAGATCTGAAACAAAATTAGTGAGGACTGCACCTTTGTCTTATGTAGTCTTTGTGTAGCTGCTTTTTTCTCTCTGTTGCATTAGACATTGCCTCCAAATACATGTAAATAAAAGCATGTGTGTGTGTGTTTAGTATGTATCTCGTACAGTATACACCAGTATGTGTATGTCCACATACATGCAATGCAGAGTTTGTATGTGTAGGTGAACACGTTGTTCCTGCTGTCGCTGAATACTTTTCCTCAAGAATACTTTCAGCTGTTTGTGTTTTTTCTCTGGGGCAAAGCTTCCTTTCCCGCTGTGAGTCTTCCCTCAGCGATGCGATGCTGCCTGATGATGTGGCAGCCGGCTGTCCAGACACCTGTGTCCTCGGAGCCACCAGAAACAGTGCAGACGCTGCAGGCTCTATGAATTACGCACGGAAGAATAAACAGCATGGTTTCTGATAGTTTGTGAACAGTTTGTTCCTCATCTGACTGTACTTCTTTATGTGTCAAATGAGGCTATTTTTATTCAGGGTAACGTTTGCTTGCTTTTGAATTTTAAGTTTACTGTTTTTTTATAGCACAAAACAAACACTGCTTACGTGCATTTGTCTGCACACAGTTGAAGTGAACTTAAAGGGGTCAGTCTGCATAATTATGTAATCCAGTTTTCAGAAAATCAGTCTGAGAGTGTCTCCATAATCCTGCCTCTGTATATGGGAAACAAGCACAGCAGCTTGGACCAAACCATGAACAATTCCAGGCAATTAACCCATTGGCTCAGGAGCACTGACTGGAGAGGTGTTATGTGATTGGATGTTCACCTCAAATATCCATGGCATTTTGCTAGATTTGTAGCAAGTCTACAGATACAGTCTTTGCTACAGAGAGACAAAGGTGAAAAACACAAACGTTTAAAGGGATTTAAAGCAAGTAGGCTGTAGAGCTAGCCAAGTTGAACATGTTTAAGACTATTTATGGTGTGGTCACTGTTGGCTGAGAGAATCAGAATCCTGTACTAAAGTCCTCTTTACCCAACTTGGCCACTTAAACTGAGCAGAGACAAACAAAGTCATGCCTCATCTGAACATGACCAGTCCTGCTCCCCTCACAGTCTGACCTTTGACCCTGACAGTGAGCCATCCTTCTCAACTGGGGAGGGAGGGAGGGCGGGGGCTGCTTAGGTTAACCTGACAGAACGCATTACCGGGGTAGGGGGTAAGAGGCAAGCGCTTGGCTCGCAACCCATCCCTCTCGCAGAGAACCAGAGAGCCATATAATTGCCTTTGAAGCTAAGCCCATTTCCAGATCAGAAGGATCCCATGAATGACTCTGTGCCGGACTCTTTGCAAGCCCCCTTGCTGCTGCTGCTGGTGGTGCTGCTCTGGGACCAGTTGCCTGAGACGCTGCAGCATGTGTTGGGAGCGTTAGAGGAATGTGCTTGCTCCTGGAGTGGCAGAGTCGTTGTTTTTCTCAGTGCAGAGGAGGCACTTGCCGTCTGATCAGGTTAATTAAAGGAGATAAGGAGCGGAGCTCTGAAAACATGCACAGGGAGTCGTTGATGTAATATAGCGTTGTGTGGTAGTAGCAGAGGGTGATCTGAGAGGAGCGAGCGAAGATGCTGAAGTACACAGCGCCCTGGCAGGTTCTCTGTCTGTCCATGGAGAAAAGCTCACGGGTAAGTGAAGGTCTTTATGCATTTGGAGGAGATCTGAAATCCTGTAAGACACTTCTGTGTTTTAATTAGTTCATATGATTATTTTGTGAGTGGTAGAGAAGCTACTCCAGACTGTTTCATTCTCAATTATTTCCCAGAATCTAGAAGTAAGGATATTTTTCTATCTCTTCATGGCACAGACTGTTTTAGATCAGTGGATCCTAAACTTTGAAATGTTGCGTACCCCCTGTGACACTCTGATCCTATGATGTACCCCTGCATCATGGGCCCCTTGCTGTAACAATTATATTTTTTTCATAAATAAACAAAATGCTACACAAAATGGTGTATAACATGTATTATATGGTATACGTCAGTGTAGAAACAATTGGGTTGTATTGGGGGTAGTCTGAGTGTAAGATCTTTTTCCATGTTATCTTTACGCTGGTGAGACTTGAGAACCAATTCACAGATTTATTTTGTGTACCCCCTAGAATTGATCCAAGTACCCTACCCCAATTTGACAACCACTCTTTTAGATCACAAGCTATAACAGAAGGAGTATGCAGTCTATTTATTAGCACTGTTTGTGCTCATGCGTCTTAACCTTCCGTAGCACTTCCACTTTGTGATAACGCCATAAACGGTGATATCTCCAGTCTGCTTGTTCCCTCTTCCCTCAAGATGTTTGTATCTGAAAACTCTTGACATGATGCATTCACTTAGGTCATTGGTATTAGACTGTTTGGAAAACTGTGGGAAACAATCAACAGCTGTTTGGGAAAGAACCAACTCCTTAACAGTTTTAACTATGTCTAGTTCTTTAGAAATAGTTTAAAACTCTAATTTGTATTTAGCTGTAAACAGTAAAACTGCCCTCTGAGAAGTACATACACAGACATCGACATCTCTGGGAAACATCTGCGGAAATCAGGGCTCACCACTGGGTCCTAATGCCAACAGCCATGTGTCCAAATTTAGATCAGTCAAGATGTGCTCCATTTCTCGCCTCCCCGAGGGAACACAGAAAGCAGGTTAGCCGTGAGTTCCAGCACTGTTCTGCGAGGACAGAGGAGAAAGTCTCTGCGAGGCAAACATAGAGATCATCGGACAAGTTCACCTCAGATAGAGTCTGAGGGTTTGGAAAGTCTACTAGATCAGGTCATGAACTGCTCAGTCAGATGGTATATGTGTAATATGTATCATAAGGTCTTTAGCATTACAGCACATTTATATTTATTCATTTAGCAGACGCTTTTATCCAAAGCAACTTACATTTGTCAACTATCAATTCCGTCAGGGCCAGTGTCCCCTAAAGAAACTTAGGGTTAAGTGCCTTGCTCACTGGCACAATGGTGGCACATATGCATATGTGCTTTACACATCACAAAGTATTGAACTCCTCTCAGCAGACAGATGTTATGTGTGATATTTCTCTTACTCTACCAGCCATCAGTGATCAGTTTTGAGACTGTGAAGCTGTATCAAAGGCAGCTGTTGTTAGCTGTATCCTTGCAGTATGTGCAAGGCATTGTATTAGTCAGTACACTGTATGAGTTAATGTTTCAGTGCATCCAGGTAAAGGTACTCTCTTTGCATGGAGTCATGCTACATACTAGTTAATAATTCTGCCATGCTGGACCAAGCCAGCTATTAGAGTATGAAGATGTACTGTATAGAAGAAAAGGAAATTATGTCATTGCTGATATATTCAGCTCTTGCTACCTTTTCTGAGTGGTACAGTTTAGATTTGATCTCCAGCACGTTGTCATGTCGGCCACATTGTCATGGAAAGGGAAGGGTGTGTTGCTAGCAGGAACTGGGATAAGTATTAGCTCACTGCCTGAGTGTTTTGCACTCAGGATTACCCCTCCAGTGGTCTAAGTGGATGACTGCTGCATATCTTTAGACTGCAACTCATATCCTCCCTCTCCACCCATCTAACACTTCTCCACCCATTTTCATGTCTACTCTTCCTTATCTAGCCTACAGTACCCTCCTACCAGCACTCTTCTGCCCATACTTTCCCCATATATATCCACCCCTTTCCCACACAGAGTCTTCTCTTCCATAAATACTTTTCCAGTACACTTTCGGCCATACTCCTCCAACCTCTTTGTTCCACCTGTACCTGTTTTTCTCACCAAGACTTTTCTGGTACACCATAATACCAGCTGTACACTTTTACTTTTACCACCAGTAACCTTCCCTCCAGTACTTCTCCACTTCCACAAACATATTCCACCTGACCTCTACCCCCAAGTACTTTGCTATTATTGCTACTATAACTAGGAACTGTACCAACCCTATTGTAGGTACTGAGAGTGTGTGCCCACTGACCCCTGTAATCTCATTTAAATCTGTCTCTATTGACTAGGAAGGCCTAATAAGCCACTTATTGGTATTTAAGGTAACAGAATGGCTAGTCACGGCAAGAAGCCATAGACATGATGGGCTGCCTGTTTGTTCCATAAAATCTATGCTCTGGATGCTTGGCTGAACATATAAAGATCCCAGTCTACTGATCCTCCTGTGATGCCCTATCGACACCCTGAAATGTGGGTATCAGGGTATCAGAGTGGATTTCCCAGTGAAAAAAGTGGGATCCCACTTCTGTTGTCTGTCATGTCATCTCACACATCTGTGTAGGGTACAGTGACCAGTTGACCCCTATTTCCATAGACAGTCTCCTTCTCTGGTGGTCTGTCCCCAGTAAAATACAAGACAACACACATTGCCCCTGATTTTTGAAGCTGAAACATCGCTTATTTCAATGATATAGTCTGTAGAAGTAGGAATGTCCCCAGTTCCCAGGGAAAATTCATAGACATGTCCCTGATTTTCATCTTAGAGGTCACCTTAAAGGACAACTTCAAGTTCGGTTTTTAAGACTTAAAGCCTTGTTCTCTGATCGTTTATGATGAAATACAGTGATGAAGATTGAAATTTTGACGAAAGCCTCGAAAGTTTTGAGAATTTCAGGTTGTTGCAATAGCACCCTCCCCACCTAGAGAATGGCTGCATAGGTTCAGTGCTGCAATCTTTCATTTCAGGTATTAAACTTTCATTTGTAAAGACTTAAAAACCAAACTTGTCCTTTAATGTTGAGCTAACACTTAATCATGTGCTATGTTGGGCTAATACTTAATCATCCGCTATGTGGGATGTACCACCTGGCATTCTCCTGTGTTGGGCTATCATCAGCTAGTGCATTACTGTCTTGTGCTAAAACCACCCAGCAGTGTCCTTTGTTGGGCTTAAACCACAGCACTCTCCTGTGTTGGGCTAATGTCACCTAGCAATTTCCTGTGTTGAGATCCATCAGCCAACAGTCTCCTGTTTTCCTCTCATAACTCTGTGTCGAGCTAACATTAGCACGCTAGCCAACAGTGGCTGTTGTCAGCTTGGACTCACACAGCTGCATCTCTACACCAATAGCCAATCAGAAGGGATGAGGTACTGTAAGTGTCCCCCCATGCCCTCTCCCCTCCCTCAAATAGTTATCCATTCTGGAGGCACTTGGGTCATATCTAGGACAAGCCTCTGACCCTCTACCACACAGGCACCCCCCCATTCCCCCTATCCATCCAACATCCATCCTTTCACCTCCATCCTCCCTTCCCGAGTAGGGTATCATGCTGTTAGGCTATCAGAAACTGCTGACGGTAACCAGATGATCACCCCGCCCCACCCCACCCCATCCTGTGCTATCATCTCCCCTGTGAGCTTGGACTGTGGGCCGAGAGGCCATGGACAGACTGTCAGCTCTGTCTCCACTGCACTTGTGCTTGTGTCCCCTCTGTTGTTCACCCAACTGATTGCTGTTCTAAAAACAGACACTCTGCCTTCTTGCCAAGAGCCAGAGGTTCTTGCGTTCTTTTAGTCGAATCTATGCAGCTTGTCCTCACACTGGGTAGGGGGAACAAAGTTTGTGCATCATGATTTCTCTGTGAATGTTACTGCATATCTCATTTTCATATGCTTAAGAGTGGCGATGAACTCGAATCTTTCATAATGTGTCACAGTGGAGATATAAACAGGGTATTCTTCTGTATTTGAGTTGAGATTTAAACAGTCCATTAGATTTATCATGCAGTAAAGTTGGAGTCTGTGCAAGTCAAGCTCATTTAGCTTCCAGTGAGAACATCGCTAGGTATATGTCTGTGCTATGCACATTTAACCTCCTGTGAGAACATCGCTAGCTGTATGCTTGTCACGGTCTAGACTTCTCGCTGTATTTATGCGTCTCTGTGGATAGCGGAACAGCACAGGGGAGAACATTCTTCTGCTCTCTTCCGGTGAGTACTGCACAGATTCTGGGAAAATGTTTGAATTCTTTTTTTCTGTTTTGAAGATGTTCTTCCACCACACATCTGTTTAGGCATGAAAACTGTTTAGCATTGTAAACTGCATCCTTTTTTCAGGAGGCTTTCAGAGATTATCACTCATGTTTCTGTGATGATATTCATTATATGCTTGTTTTTTTTACAAGGAAGTTTATTGTCACATGCATATGGTTACTGAGTGAAAAAATGTAGGAAAATTGTGTTGCTTTCTCAGCCTATTTGTGCATATGTGGAGGGGGGGCAGGAGGGGGCAACATAAAGTGTTTATAGTGCATAAAGTGCATTATTTAGTTACTCCTTTTGAAATTCAAAAGACACTGTTAACAGTAGATCTTAGATGATAATACTCCCATGTCCTTCATTGATTTCCGCTCCCACGACTAGACATGGAGCAGTATTGGCCCTCAGCTCTGGCCTACATTAGTGAGCTGCATTTTGTTCCCTTCTGGGTCTTGTCATTAGGTATTGATCAGTCTCACTGGCCCAGTTCTGGCAAGGCTTCTCTCTCTCTCTCTCTCTCTCTCTCTCTCTCTCTCTCTCTCTCTCTGTCTTTCTCTCTTTTCACTGTCTGTCTTCTCTTTCTTCCTTGCTCTCATTCCTTTACTGTTGTCATGTGTCACAGTGGTGCTTTGCTTTGCATGTTAGTTGTGTCTCACTATCAAGACTCATATGAACAAGTTTTTTTGTGAGAGAGTGGATAAGTGCAAATTACCCAAGTGTGACATCTTTAAAATTACAGTTTAATTGTAGCGTTAATATTGAATAGCTACACCTCATATTAGGCTCCCAACTGAGTCACTCAGGGGTGAGATTGGCTTGAAATTTCTCATTAACCAACACGCGCCAGGTAATTAGAGTAGAGATTGTTTTTGTTCTCGCCTGCTGTGTTTTGTATCCTCTGGCAGTAATGCTGCTAGGTTTTCATGAATGATGCTTTGTGTCTGTTACATGCTAAATTGCTTGATGTGTCAGCGTAACTTCATTTCATCTAATTTAGCTTTCTACTGTATATTCCTGAGTTAATTGTTCGTCGTCCCTAGCAATGCAAAAGCTATCTGCCTGGATTTCTAGATGTGGCCATTCTTTGTCCAAATATGCCGCTTTCCAAGCTGATCCAAGACAGCACAGTAGCAGCTGCCAAAGCAGATCCTGCCCAAACCTGAAGTTCGACCGGAACCCCCGTCAGCTACTAAAGACTAATGACGCAGCAGTGTGGCGTTCGCTAGAGCAGGTTGCACTCTGACTGGACACCCAACCATGCTTGTAATGTTATCTTTTATCTTTCACTCTCCACAGTAGTACGCAGCGGTTGACCAGAAACTTGTACCTGAATATTTTATGTGTAGAAAGCGAAGAGCTGAAGGGATCCTTTCAAGTTTCTGTTCTTGAAAAGAAGAGATGCTTCCTCTGTATGCACACTAGACTGTGAAAGCAGTAAGTTTGCCACCACACTGCAAGGATAATCCCCCTGAGTTCATATGATCCACTTTCATAGCCTACTAAACTCAATGGCAAAGTAATCTGCACAGAACACTCTTGACATACTAAAGGACAGCCTTGGTAAGCTGTGGCAAACTCCACAGCCTGTAAGGGAAGCATAAGGAGTGGACGTCAGCAGGGAGTAACCCACTCAGGATACCACCACACCCTGAAATCAACATCCTCCGCACGGGCAGAAAACCTCCCCACATCTTATACTGTACGTTGCACTGCAGTACACAGTGGATGCATTGTTCTCCACAAGTACTCACACTCCCTTAACAGTAGCCAATTATATATTGAGTTGGAGTGGGAATTTTGGGTCAAACGCAATTTCTGGCAGATCACTGAAATAATGTGAAGTGAAAATAATCCTGAATCCTCCTGTATTAGCAGCTGTTGCTGCCATTGCAGTGTATTGGTATGCACTGAGGTATGAGCATTGACACGCAGTAGCAATGAGAGTAAAAACAGTAGTAGTCTTAGCAACAGTAGTAGTAGTAGTAGTCTTAGCAGCAGTGGTAGTAGGAGGAGGAGGGGTTGTGTGACACTGTTGCTTTCTGATTCATGAATGGCTTGTTGAAATGCCCTCACAGTGACTGAGTCTTTGTTCAGATCATCTGATAGCTGCTTCTGCTTCAGTGGAGTGAGAGATTCAGAGCGTGTTATATTCTCTGGCACGCTTACTGCTCCAGAAACCTGTAGGCCTGTGGCTGGGTCACTAACACCCTCAACACTGTCTGTCTGCCCTCTCAAGACCACAAACAAACATACTGTATATGTGTACAAGTGAACTGTTGGTTTTTGTGTTTGTTTACATGTTTGAAACATGTAGTAACTAAACAATAAGCGCAAGTTTTGCCTGTGTGGTTATTAGTCACCCAGTGAAAGAAGCATTAGACAAGGGCATTGAGCGAAAGCAATCTCCCTGGAGAAGAGGCTCCAAAGGTGTCCTTGAATGGAGCACACTGGGCAGAGAGAAGTGGCACTTAATAAAAGCCAGAATGGCTTAATGGTGATCTGTTGTCAGTGGCTGAATTAAGATTGGTCCATCTCAGCAGAGTGGGGGTTGTCCTTTCCGTCCAAAATAGTCGTCTCTCAATTGTGCCACAAGGACACTTACAACCACAAACCCATGTGCACGCACACACATACACACACACACACATACACACAAATATATTAAAATTAACGCACACACACCGAAATATACTAAAATACACAAATACACACACACACACACTTAGTCCCTGGACTGATAGAGCTATTTCTGTCTGGAACATTCTCTGATTAAAATAACAAAGCAGATCAGATTGCATGTTTAGAGCTGCAGTGAAAAAAAAAAGGTTAAAACAGAAGGTGACCGCAGTGAATTGACTCCATTAGAAATAAACTGCTATTAAAGTGAATGTGGCAGAGTGGAGTCACCACAGAGAGACTGATAGCAGAGAGAGGCCTAGTTAGCCAGAGAGAGACTGGGCTAAGGTGATGAGATAGAGGGCTTGGCTACCAGTGACATGTTGTGGTCATGGGAGGCATAGCAGAACACACACACACACACACACACACACACACACACGTACACACACAAAGATACACACACACAGAGCCCACACACACATGCAGACATGTGAAGTATATACACACAGGAAGCCTTCATTTCAGACACTGTATGTCAGACATTGTGAGCCCAATCATTGTGGCCTGTATCCTTCTTACTCCTCTTTCCTCTCCTTCTTCTCTTCTCTCCTCCCTTTCTCCTGTTCCCCCTCTCCGTCTCTCTCATGGTTGCTTCCAGCTGCTTGCCCTTGTAAAGGGGCGTGAGGCTGGACGGCTGTCTTTGCCTTGGGCTTGGTACGTAGGGTAGCGTATTTTGTGTGACGGACTCCAGGGTATGGAGACATGCTGCTCCTCTTCCTCCTGTTCCTTTAACGACATCTTCTACACCTCCTCTTCCTCCCCCACATCAGAATAGTGTGATGTGGTGCAGGAGCCTCTCAGTGTGTCTTCCTCCTCCTCCTTCTTGTCCACCTCCTCCTTCTCTTCCTCCTCCACCTCCTCCTCTTCCTCCATCCTCCCCCTCCTCCTTCTGTTTGCCCAGGGGTGAGTTTCTAGAAAGCATTGTTGCTAACTTTCCATCACAATCTGAATAGTTATACTCTTACACCCAAGAGGTATCTGCCTCCTCCCCCTTCTCTAAGCTCAGAAAAGTGTGCCATTGCACAACACAGGACTGCATGTATTAGGGGCATAGCGTGGCGTGTGTTAGGGGCATAGCGTGCCGTGTGTTAGGAGCATAGCATGGCGTGTGTTAGGGGCATAGCATGGCATGTGTTAGGAGCATAGCATGTCATGTGTTAGGGGCATTGCATGGTGTGTGTTAGGGGCATAGCGTGGCGTGTATTAGGGGCATAGCGCGGCGTGTGTTAGGGGCATAGCGTGCCGTGTATTCGGGGCATAGCATGGCGTGTGTTAGGGGCATAGCGTGCCATGTGTTAGGGGCATAGCATGGCGTGTGTTAGGGGCATAGCACAGCGTGTGTTATGGCCATAGCACAGCGTGTGTTAGGGGCATAGCATGGTGTGTATTTGGGGCTGCCAGTGAGCTGTTAGGAAGCCCCCTCCTTTTGGTTATGTGGTGTTGCCTAGTCTAGCGAGGCACGTATGGGGGCCTCCTAACGTATGGAGACCGAGACCGACCCCTCCTCCTCCTCCTCCTCCTCCTCCTCCTCCTCCTCACAGCCTAAGAGGAGCAGCCTGCAGCCAGCGCATGGCTTGAAGAAGGCAGAAGGGACAGGGGGCCGGACCAGACAGAGGAGGTCTTTGTGTGAATGGGCCTTAAGGAGAGGAGAGGGGGAAAGAGAGAAAGAGAGGGAGGGAGAGAGAGAGAGAGAGAGAAAGAAACATATAAAGAGAGCGGACGAGAGAGACAGATCTGAGAGAGAGAGAGAGAGAGAGAGAGAGAGAGGGACAGTGAGCACACTCCTTCTTTTTATTAGCCAGACCCCCTCAGTCTGTGACATCATAGGCAGAAATGAGTGTGGGGAAGGAATGTGAAGGGAGGAGGGGGTTGGGTGTGTGTGTGTGGGGGGGG